>OX596247.1:17950998-18003980 GCA_951394255.1 Polyploca ridens | reverse complement strand
GTCATCCCCTATTTTACCCTCTTAGGGGTGGAATTTCCAAAAATCCTTCCTTAGTGGATGTCTACACCGTATAATAGTACATTTAGTGAAGTTTACTTTGAAATTGAAGGACTTGCAATACACAACTTCATCCCCCTTTTCCTCCTTTCGGTGGTGGAATTACCACAAACGCTGAGATAACTATATATTAATTTTCAATCGTCAGCCTAAACACAAAATTTGAAGATCCTAACTTCAAAACTGACGAACTTGCATACAAACTTTCATCCCTTATTTTAACCCCTTAGGGGTGGAATTTCCAAAAATCCTTCCTTAGTGGATGTCTACACCGTATAATAATACATTTAGAGAAGTTTACTTTGATATTGAAGGACTTGCATACCCAACTTCATCCCCCTTTTCCTCCCTTCGGTGGTGGAATTATCACAAACGCTGAGATAACTACACATTAATTTTCAATCGTCAGCCTAAACACAAAATTTGAAAATGCTAACTTTAAAACTGACGGACTTGCATACAAACTGTCATCCCCTATTTTACCCTCTTAGGGGTGGAATTTCCAAAAATCCTTCCTTAGTGGATGCCTCCACTGTATAAGGTATCTTTGTGCAAAATTTCAAATCTCTAGGTCCAGCGGTTTGGGCTGTGGGCTGATATATCAACAATCAGTTTATCATTTTATATATTAAGATATAAATAAAAGCGTAAATACCTTTGGTATTACAGGCGACAATCTAGGTATGATAGTAGCGATATGGTCCTCATTCCCCATGTCCATGTGTATTGGCTTGCATTTAGTAGATTTTTGCTTCTGTACAAACTGGTATAGCTCATCTTGGAATGTAATAGTTGTATTACTGATAGAAGCGTGTATTTTCTGAATGAAATAATTACATATTATATATTTATACTAGCTGCCCTGCGCAACTTCGTTCGCGTGGGTTCACCCTACCCTGTGGTGCTACCCCACCCTACCCTACCCTATCTAAACCATCCAGGGAGTTAATTCTACTGTACGTGTGTTTGTCACTGAACTCCTCCTAAACGGCTGGACCGATTTGAATTATTTTTTTTGTATACATTTGAGTGGCGCCCTGAATGGTTTAGATTTTCAGATCAGCCCGGCAGATGGCGCTGCAGTCGGTATCTAGGTTATATTAACGACTGCAGCGCCATCTGCCGGCAAAATTCATTCAAATCGGTCCAGCCGTTTAGGAGGAATTCAGTGACATACACACGTGCAGTAGAATTTTATATATAAAGATGTACGATGGTAAGTGGTTACCGTAGCCAGATGAACGCTTGCAACACATGTGTCATCACTCCCGCGTTACCAACCCTTCAACCCGCGCCCTCTCCAATGGGCTCTGGCGACCTTACTCACGCGCAGGAACACAACATAAAGTAATTTAGCTGCGGTATATTCTGTAAAGTGCAATTATTCCCCCAGTAGAGCTGCTCTTTGAGCAAATAAACGCTAGGTATGCTCTTACTATTAAAATAAAATAAAAATAAATAATGTAAGAAGGTAAAAGGAAGAAGGATATTAGGATTGAGCAGCCTCAATAGTCCACACATTAATTCAGATGTGGAAAGAGCTTCCTATTACAGTTTTCCCTCAAACTATATGGGGCTATGGGGTTCTTCAAAAAAAGCTCTTCAAATATTTATTAATTACAGAATGATACAGGTTTTACTAAACAATCCTTGGATACAAGGCTAACGAGTTACTAATAATGAGTTACTAATTACGAATATTAGCATTTATTATACTGGGTGTTAATTGCTTGGCTTGTGAGACGTGATAAAAAGAATGCATTATTTTTTTCAAGAACTTTTTAATAGTTATTACTTTGGCTTGACTGAGGAAACCATAGCATGGAAGAGACCACAATCAAATGAAAACCTGTCCCCAAGCACCAACCAGTATGTTGAAGCAACTGCACTTATATCACCTTCCCTTAAATCTTCACTATAGGAATTCGGAAAAATACAAGACTATCCAAACAAAATAAAATCACCAGTACATTGATGTATAACCCTCACTTCATCATTAAGGACTTCAAATGATAAATCTTATTTATGGTACTTAGGCGCTGAACCCACAACAAGCAGTCTAGAGTTCTGCAGTCAGTCCTGCGATTCGCATTCATTGTTATCTATTTAGCACTTTTGATTATTGCACACAGTGAATGCAGAGGTCAAGGAGAATGCAAGTAGAACTCAGAACTCTAGACTGCTCGCTGTGGGATCGACGCCTAAGAAATATACTACCACTCACACCTATCCACTACCACCTTACCTCAACATTCAAGGGTCCATCAGCCTTCACAGTGCCCTCAATCAGCAAACTGCAGCAAGCTTCTCCAAGACACAGCTCCTTCCTCACTATCCTGGCCCTTGCCTCCACTACATTAGCTGAGAAGACCAGAGCACGGGCTGGTCCTCCTGCTGCTCCATCAGCATGAATTTCTGATGCGGTAGCATGGAGGGACCATGCATTGTCAGTTGCTTGGATTGTAACTGATGCATTGAATATGTGGACACCCATAAACTGGAATGTAATGTAAATGAATGATGTTATAGTAACCATGAAATGAAATCAAAGTAAAAGAATGGCTATTTTTTTTTATTTATCCATGATAAGGGGTTAAGAAGCAGTTGGATAAGGGATTTAAGTTTAGAGAGAGATGGTGCTATATCTGACGAGAAGGGAGATTGGCTTACACTATGTAGAAAGATAAACATTTTGAAAGAATAGGTAAATATTATAGAACTAGTGCGCCCCGCAGTTTCACCTGCATATCCACCGAGGGATATCCTACCCTGCCGTTAAGTTTTCTTAAATTTTCTATGCAACTTTCTTAATTTCTTTTCCTGTAAAACCTTCTCCAGAATATTAGAAAACTAAAACAAAAAGATGGATGAAATCTGTAATGTCGTTCTCAAGTTATGGCTTGACCAAGGGAAATAGGGATTCATTTTTATATATAGAGATAGTTATAAAATTACCTGTGCAAACATAATCAAGCTATGTGGTAGTTTCTTATCCCTAAAATCCAACAACTTATTTTGTGTTAATCTATTTAATTCCGCATTAAAATTCCCAATTCCCATTCCATCTAAGTCAAATCCTTCCCTTGTAGAGTTCTGTTTGGACAATAATGGCTTGAGTATAGTTTCCACAACTGCACTCCTCTTTTCTTCCACATTGTTGGTTAATTCTACACCTTTGATTATAACGGACACCAGTTTATTGATTTCTGAATTGAAGCAGCTGCTACGGAAGGAGATTTCGTCTATGTGCTGTGAAATATTTCAAAAGTTAAACATACATGTAAATAGTTCACATATAACTACTAGAGACAAGTCTAAGAAATATACAGGGTGTTTTTTTTTTCTAGCCAGTGAGGGCAACTTCTGAACTACTGGTCTTAGAGAAAAACGCTGAAGGGAACCCCGAGCTAAATTTTGAAGAAAATAAAAATGCCTTTAAAAAAAATATAAAAAAAAAATTGTTTTTAATTTTTTTCAAAAATTTTCTTTTTCTGCTTCTACTTCACAATAGGAACAAAATTATATATGACAATCTTGGTCTGAAGTTGCTAGAAGTTATCAAAATTGACCTCAAATTTTTTGTCAGAATGCTAAGAGCCAATTCTTTATGGCTAAACATAGTGAGGTCCCTGCGAGATCTACTCCACCTCGTCAAACTTTACGCAGCATAAAACCATGGTCAAGGAAAATATAAAATAATATTTTGGATTACTTCTAGCAACTTGAGAGCAAGATTGTCTTACATAATTTTGTTCATATTGTGACGAAGAAGCAGTTTTTTTTTTGAAAAAATTCAATATCTTCGAAAATATTAATTTTTTTAAATAAATTTTAAATTTTTTTTTTAAAAAAATTGTTTTTAATTTGCTTCAAAATTCAGCTCGGGGTTCCTTTCAGAGTTTTTCTCTAAGACCTGTAGTTCAGAAGTTGCTCACACTGGCTAGAAATAAAAATTCGCCCTGTATATAAACATTCATATATCTTCTGATATATCAATGTTTCGGCAAAAATAACCTTACTGCGTCAAAACCGAATTTATCTGTTAAATCTATGGTTATTTTTATAATAATGTAGATGAACTTCATAGTAAAGAGATAAGGACTACTTTTCTTTGTATTACTAAATGTCAAAACATATTTTTTTACATTTGATGGACTGTACTTTTAACCCTTAACTAACTACCCGGAGTCTCACAGACTCCGACGATATTATCTTTCTCAAAAACTAATCGTACACGCAACTATTCACACAGCGGTTCCGTATACCTTCTTCCCACCACCCGCAGCACCACGCCTGCGCTCGACGTGGTCATACGTGCGCGTATAAAGTTTTGGTGAATAAAAAGCTTTTGTTCAGAGTCTGTAAGACTCCGGGTAGGTAGTTACGTAATTTTTTTCATAGAATATTTTTTATTGTTTTTGTGAAAAATTGCATCGGGTGACGAAGTTATTAGGCGCTGGTTGGGGGAAGAAGTTTTAAATGAAGAAGATTTACCGATTGGAGACTGTAGCGATGTGGAAATCGACATAGGAGACGATTTCGTCTTGGGAGAAGATTTTGTATTGGATTCAGAAATAGACAGTGAAGAAGAAATAGATTTTGCGAAACAATACACCAGTTTTATGTCCCGAAATAACGCATCTAGATTTTTCTTCATTAGACGATGAAGTCCCTTTAGAACAATTACATATGATTTATAATTAGTGCCACAAAAAAGTGTAAAGTCTAAGACTTGCAATTTTGTTTAATGTTTAACATTATGATTATGATCAGCATTAAGATTAATTATTTGATCGTTCAATTGTAAAAAAATCATAAGGAGTAGTTCCTATTTAAATTTTTTCTGAAATATAGATCTCATTTTACAAACATGTTAGTATTATGTAAGTCAATGAAGAAATTTTAGTTTATTTAATTAATAGTGTTGGTTTTTTATTGTTTTTATAATTTTAATACAAATAAAAAACTACTAAAATACAACTTTTATTTTCAATTTATCTCCCTCAGTCATATTTTTTTTTTCAAGAGCATTATATCGCCGGAGTCTCTGAGACTCCACGTAGGTACTTATGTGACTTAAATAGGGGGTAGGTAGCTAAGGGTTAATCATCACAATATTAAACCCGTTACTGATGATACATAGGTTTGCCAAATAGATTTACATAACATATGATCCTATATTTCATTTTTTATACTTACCGCTTTATAATATTTATATTCAGTTGACATCAAGAACCAAGCTACAGGATACAGGTATTTATATCCAAACACAAATAGCTATTATATCATGATGAGTGACAATCAGGTATTTATGCTACTTACAATCGAATATCTATCTTTGGACAGGCTTACATCCTTCAATATAAGTTTCGGCACAGCGATTCTGCCAATTTTCAGCTTTATATGATACTTTCTCTTGAATAACCATGCCAATAAAGTCGGCAGGAGCCTAAAATAAACCCGACCAGTGAAAATATAAACAAAACAAATAACAATAATAGAAATCGGCGGTGTCATCTCCTATCTTACCACGAAACACATGAGTAAATAGCGACGAAAATCAAGCACAATATTAATAATGCGTTCATCTTCGTGATTTCATATCATTTCGACCGATTATTTATAAATTATTTGAGGAATATGTTCATTTGTTCATAAATTATTGGCAAGGATTTGTAACCTCTAAAATGAATAAATGACCTATTTCGTCAGTACTGGTCAGTACCGACTGACTGACATTGACAGTCAGACCAATTCAATTCAATTCTTATTTATGGCTTTTGCGGAAATGCCACCACAACTTCGCCAATGTCACGTGATTTCAAAACCATGAGACGCGTAAAATACGGAACAAAAACAAAAAAAAAAAAAAAAACCACACCCACGAAACCAAATATTATATTTATTTTAAGCGGAAACAACTAAACTAAACATATACATTCTAAAACCTAAATAATAAATAAACATAAAACTACTAATTTCTAATTAAAAATACAATACAAAAAAGAGTAGAAGAAAATGATATTTATAACTTTATTTTATTAATTACAATATATTTACACAGTAAACCAGTAAAGCGAGTGAAAATAAGAGAAAGAAGGTGTTTAAAAGATACAGGACGAGAGATGTAAGGGGGAAGAGAGTCATATAAAGAAAAGCGCGAATTAGGACAACAGAAAAATAAATGGTCCACGTTTCCCTCGTCAAGACCACATTCACAGATCGAGCTATCCCTGATCCTAAGTTTAGCCAAAAACACTGGGGTACAAGAATGATTTAAACGGAGCCGACAAATAGTGGAGGTTGTTGTTTTGTCTGCTAAACGATATTTAGCAAACCATGGTCTTGTTGGGACGTCAGGTTGAATATCCCCGTAGAATTTACCTTTAACAGATCTAGACGTTTGCCAACCTGTATTCCATGTTTCAAAAAGCAAAGGTTTCAGGGTAGTACAGACATCATGAGAGTATATTTTTGGGTATTCATTAGAACCTGAGTGAACTGCATTCTTGGCGCACGAGTCAACCGATTCATTTCCCAGAATTCCAGAATGCCCAGGAATCCAGGCTAAAGCTATGTTTATGTCACGTTTAAAACAGCAATATAATTCTTCTCTTATTTTAAGGGAGATTGGGATTCGAGATTTGGACCGAAAGGGGTTTGAAACAATTGATTGTAGACAACTTTTGGAGTCCGAGAATATAATAGAATAAGGAATGTTATGGGATTTTACAAATAGAATCGCTGCCAAAATAGCAACAGATTCACCAGTGAATACAGATGAAACAGGGGGACACTTATAGCTCAAAATGATTCTCGTAGAAGGAATCCAGACAGCAGCACCAACCGAGCTAGAATCGGAGATTTTAGAAGCATCTGTATAAATAGCCAACCAGTCCTTGTAATCCGAACGAATTATACCAGAAAAAATCCTGTTAGCTTCTAATGTATTTTTATCTACCCCAAAGTCCAGAATGACATTGGGTTGAAAAACCAAAGCTTCATATGGAGTAGAATATAAAGGCATAACAGGGCATTGGAAAAGAGGATCAGAAAGTCGAGAGAAATGACGGTAAGAACGAAGAAGACATGGAAGAGCAGAGCTTGAACGATAACCAAGAGAAGAGTAAAGAAGGGATAAATTATGTAACTTAGGAAGAAGAGGATGATCTGAATTTTGCACCAACTTGAAGAAAAACCTATTTGAAAGAAATTGCCTACGAAGAGCAAGGGGAGGGTCAACACACTCCACCTGTAAGGCATTGGTAGGGGATGATTTCATCGCACCTATAATAATACGTAAGCATTTATATTGTATTTTATCAAGTTTATTTAGGCTAGTCTTAGTGGAAGGATCTAGGAGAAATAAACCATAATCCATATGACTACGGACTATGGCATTGTATAAAAGTTTTTGAGTGAAAGGATGAGCACCCCACCAAACACCTGACAAAGACCGAAGAATGTTGATATTTTTCTCGCATTTTTTAACTACATAGTCACAATGAGTAGAACCTGACAATCTTGAATCTAACCAGATGCCTAAAAATTTAACCACGTTTTCTTGAGGAATAATTTCATTATTAATCTGAACATTAACTTGAGGAATTTGTCTTTTTTTGGTGAAAACAACTACACTGCTTTTTGATGGTGATAAAGATAAACCATGACGATGGAGCCAATCGTGCAAATAAACTAGAGCAGAAGACAATCTTTGAGTAGCTGTTTCAATAGATTGAACTGAGACGTAAAGAGCTAAATCGTCAGCGTATTGTAAGATTTCACAAAATGATTCGACCGTAAGATCCAGATCATAAGTATACAAACTGTACAATAATGGGCTGAGAACAGACCCTTGAGGCAAACCCTTCCAGACGATTCTAGGAGGCGAGAGTTTATCGCAGTTTTTGATAGAAATATTTCGCTCCATCAACATATTAGAAATGAATCTAACCATTTTTTCAGGAATATTTAGGAACAACAACTTATTCCTAAGAACAGGTAAAAGGACGTTATCATATGCCGCTGCGATGTCCAAGAAAACCCCCACAAGATACTCTTTTTTAAGAAGTGCCACACGAATATCAGATGTTAAAATGCTAAGACTATCCATTGTGCTCATACCTTTTCTAAACCCAAATTGAGATTTAGCTAAAATTTTACCATTTTCAACTAACCATTCAAGGCGGTGTTTTATCATGTGCTCAACTACCTTAGACAAAACCGAAGATAAAGCAATTGGCCTGTAACTATTTGGATCATTAGGGCTTTTACCTGGCTTGAGAATAGGAATGATCACTTGAGCTTTCCACTCCTGAGGAACTATACCATTTTCATAAAATATGTTAATGAGCTTTAAGAAATATTCTTTACTTTTTTCAGGAGCATTTTTTAAGAATGAGTAAGGAATACCATCCATCCCCGGAGAAGAATCGACAAGACCATCAAGTGCCGACTGAAGTTCTTCGATTGAAAAAGAGGAATCAAAATTGTTATGAGATATAAGAGGGCCTGGAGGAGAAGGAAAATAGTCAGAATGAGGGACAAAAGGAGGGGACATTTTGTTCGAGAAACCTTCAAGCCATGAAGAAGGGTCGTTGGCTGAAACATTAATAGAATTATATGATCCTCTAAATCTTTTAATTTGATTCCACACAAAAAATGCAGGCATCCTTGGAGACAAGTTTTCACAGTAACGAATCCAACCTAGTCTTTTCTTCTTTGAAAGAAGCCTTGAAGCCTTAGCTGCAGACTTTTGGTATGAGAGAAAATTTTCACTAGTCATAACTACATTATAAGTTCTTTCAGCAGATTTCCTTTCATTTATCGCAGCTGTACATTCAGCATCCCACCAAGGAGTAGAAACAATAAAATTATGGGGCTTCTTAAGGGGAAAATTTTCATCAGCACTAGATAAAATAGCTTGCGTAAATTTGGAATAACAATCAAGTATATTACTGATAACAGGAGGGGACAAAGAAACTAGATTGTTTTGAAAGGAAGTCTTATAAGAAGGCCATTTAGAGTCAATAAGTCTATATTTAAGGGACGGACAAAAATTTTGGGTAGGAGAAACTTTATTGGGAATAGATATAACAATGGGGAAATGGTCACTACCATAAGATAGCGGTAAAATAGACCAAGAAAGTAAAGAAGCCAAAGATGCGGAACAAATAGAAAGATCAACTGCACTTTTAGGATTTTGTATAGGGTAGACTCGCCGAGTAGGAGAGCCATCATTTATGATACAAAGATTAGATTCATCGAAAATTTCTAAAAGGGATAGGGCAAAAGAGTCAATATGACTTGAACCCCATGACGAGTGATGAGCGTTAAAATCACCTAGAAGAATAATAGGCTGAGGAACAGAAGATAATATAAGTAAAAGGTCCGGAATCAAACTAGAATGAGGATGAGGGATGTATACAGATATAAAAGTTATATCAAATACTTTTGCAGCAACAATATTAATGTTAGGAGAGATAGGAGGAAGGGAAACTTGAGAAAAGGCAAGAGAACGTCTGACAAGTAATGCACAACCGGCATACCCGTCAGCCCTATCATCCCGGAGACAGGAGAACCCAGGGACTCGAAAACGAGATCCCGGAACAAGCCAAGTCTCCGAAAGGGCCAAGACTGATGGATGGAATTTATTTATAAGAAACAAAAGATCAGACTTTTTCCTGCGGATACTATTTAAATTCCATTGCAGTATTACTGCTGGATCCATTACTATTGGAAAGGGATAAGATCTCGGAAAGTTTTTGGGCAACGTGGGACGGTATAGATGAATTACTACTAGAAATAATAGAGACAATCAATGAAAGAAGAACCTCCAGAAGGTTATTCTCCTGAGGAAGATTAGCAGAGACGGATGGCTGAGACTGAAGAGCAAATCCATTAGGCAGAACCGATGGTTCATTACGCACGATAGCCGAATGAGCAGTCCTATCGAAAGTCTTACCCAATGGAGCTCTGGGACGCGGAGAGGAGAAAACAGTCTTTCTATATGACGTATTCGAAGGATAAATGCTGCTTTGACTCGATTGAGACGGAACAATTGTAGACTGAGATAAATTACTATTAGGTTCTTGAGCAACTTCGACATAAGGTCTCCTAACCTTTGGAGTTTGAGATGAGGCTTCTTCATAGGACATGTTTTCCTGTGACATCAACAACTTTATCGATCTCTGTCGACCATGTTCCAGACAGCCTTTACTTACAGCGAAATGCTGGCCAGAGCAATGAAGACAAGTTGATTTACTCTCATCTACATTACAATCTTCTCCAATGTGGGCTTGAGCGCAACGATAGCACCTGGGTTTAGAACGACATTGAGCTTTAACATGTCCAAACCGGCAACAGTTAAGGCATTGAATTGTAGGAAATTGATAAGTCTCTACAGGTAGGGAAGTATGAAAAGAGTAAACTCTTGACGGTAAGGATTGGCCTTGAAAAGTCACAACAACAGTCTGAGTTGGAACCCAGGTTGGCGCACCACCCTCAAATGATTTTCGGTTTAAACGGCGAGCCTTAAGAACCTCACCGCACCCAACGGGGAGAACCAAGGATTGAACGAACTCGTCCATAGAAAATTCGACTGGAACACTGCGGACAATACCCATCTTTGTAATATTGAAAGATGGAATAGATGCCGTGTATTTTGCTGCTTCTAAAACGGGATTGACAAGAAAATTGTTGGCGTCCGTGGCTGATTTAAACTCAACTGAAATTTTATTTCGACCAACTTTCCTAACCCCATGTGTACAAATATTTATAATATTACTTTTAGACAGGAATTGCCCAAATTTAATTGGGCGGATAGATTGATCGATATCAGGTTCAACACGGGAAACATGGACCAGGAATGGACCATTATCAGCAGGAGTATACTCCTTGATACCAAGTATAATTTTGGGGTGAACATATAAATTTTGCAATGAGGGAACAGAGAGACCATTGACTGATATAGATTTTTTAGGGGCACTGCCGTTGCATTCTATGGACTCGTCAAAACGACGCTTACCTCCTGCAATTATAGCTGCCCCCGACCCCGGAGGAATGATAGAGCCTCGGGGGTCAGGAGGATCAGGATCAGGAGGAATAGAATGATCCATGATAACTACCTACAATGAAGTGTCTAAATACCGATGATAGAAAATATATTTAATGAAAATTATCTAGCTACCTACAAAATATTTATAATGAATGAATGATTTTTTGGGAAATCCGCCAAAAATAAATAGCTTCAAACCATACAAAATTAATTTCTTTTCGGAATTTTTCTCGACAAGTCTGACAGCTTTCAACCCGCCTCCAATCCGACAGTCAGACCAGTAGTGCAATTCTGTTCTTTTTTGACAGCTGACGACGACGACGCCCGTCGTCGCGGTCTATTCTCTATACATTCGTAGTGCGGTGCTACATTTTTCAATTGGTCAATTAATTAATGTTTAATATTAGGAAGCTCCTATTAAGGTCGTATTATGTATCCATTATAAAAAAAAACCTGTCACTTTGTGGATCACTTTCATTTATGATAGTTTCTGTGTAATGTTATGATATTTGAAGTAAGCATGTTTTATTACAAATTATTTATTATAAATCCAAGACTGTTCTTTGTCGAAATCAGTCAAAAACAAAGGCCCAGTTCAGCAGAGGACATCTCGTGACAGAATATGATGATGATACTAATTTTATAGTGGTTACAGAGTTGGTATATATATTTCAGATATCTGCAGCTCGGATAAGTCATATTATGGGCATCCTTAAATCAGCCAATGATGAAGATATCTTGGAAAAACGTCGTCAAGCTCAACAGTTGAGACTTTTGGCGAGTAATTCTTTAACTATTCTTGTTGAAATAAACATTGATTAAATTGTGCACAGCACTACAAAGTCAATGCATTTTTATTTACTGGAAATGCTAAAATTCTTCCAAATTCTATATAGAAGTCTTTGATATCCGGCTTATTTTTATTATTCCTTATAAAAAAATACCTCGTCAATTTAGTAGTATGTACTTACATACGAGTATGTTATTAAACATTATTCGTGAAAAAATGTTGTTTCAATATTTTCAAAATATGGGCCCTATATCTAGCTTTCTTTTTGTGAAGTTTAAGTCGTAATATTAAGATAAAGTTAAACCAATGAATAGCCTTCATATTAAACCTTTAAAATTGGTATATTCAGTACATTAAAGTTTTACTAAAATATGAAATAAAATTAGCCTTTATCTAGTTTCCATATCATAAGTTTGCTTAGCTTGGGATTACGACTCAGATCATTAAAATAAATGAAATCCACTCGCAGAGCGCAGTTGATGTTTACAATACACCTTCCAGCCCATTTTAATTCTTTTGACCTATTCAAGTATTCAATTGTTTCGACATGCAATAGTCCGGGAGGTACTGATGCATTTTAGGTAGTATTAATATGCCGATCGATGGCCATCTTTTTCAATAGATCTTGAATGACTAATATGTGAACCACGCATCAGCGATGCACCCGCGGTGGGTTTAGGATTGGAAGGTTACGGCAGGGGTAAACTTTTTTTTTTACAAATTCATGCGAGCAGCTGACGCGTGTTCCCCCCTCCACCATGCAGCAGACGATTTTTTTCAGATCAGTATTATGTCAAATACTTATGAAACAAGTTTGAGCCGGCGTACTATGTCTTTTTTTTTACTGGGAGTGGCTGATGACGGATGTAGAAGACTTGAGCACTTACTTGAGCAGACGGTCGGTTCACTTATTAGTCATATAAGATCAACTATACATTTCAACGTCAGCCGGCTTACTATGACGTTTGTGTTTGCAACGCTACCTCCCGGACTAACCGTCACAACGGAGTCGTCGTCGGTTGCTGTCAAAAACGTTTCAGTAGTGCAATTCTGTTCTTTTTTGACAGCTGACGACGACAACGTCCGTCGTCGCGGTCTATTCTCTATACATTCGTAGTGCGGTGCTACATTTTTCAATTGGTCAATTAATTAATGTTTAATTTTAGGAAGCTCCTATTAAGGTCGTATTATGTATCCATTATAAAAAAAAACCTGTCACTTTGTGGATCACTTTCATTTATGATAGTTTCTGTGTAATGTTATGATATTTGAAGTAAGTATGTTTTATTACAAATTATTTATTATAAATCCAAGACTGTTCTTTGTCGAAATCAGTCAAAAACAAAGGCCCAGTTCAGCAGAGGACATCTCGTGACAGAATATGATGATGATACTAATTTTATAGTGGTTACAGAGTTGGTATACATATTTCAGATATCTGCAGCTCGGATAAGTCATATTATGGGCATCCTTAAATCAGCCAATGATGAAGATATCTTGGAAAAACGTCGTCAAGCTCAACAGTTGAGACTTTTGGCGAGTAATTCTTTAACTATTCTTGTTGAAATAAACATTGATTAAATTGTGCACAGCACTACAAAGTCAATGCATTTTTATTTACTGGAAATGCTAAAATTCTTCCAAATTCTATATAGAAGTCTTTGATATCTGGCTTATTTTTATTATTCCTTATAAAAAAATACCTCGTCAATTTAGTAGTATGTACTTACATACGAGTATGTTATTAAACATTATTCGTGAAAAAATGTTAATTGTTTCAATATTTTCAAAATATGGGCGCTATATCTAGCTTTCTTTTTGTGAAGTTTAAGTCGTAATATTAAGATAAAGTTAAACCAATGAATAGCCTTCATATTAAACCTTTAAAATTGGTATATTCAGTACATTAAAGTTATACTAAAATATGAAATAAAATTAGCCTTTATCTAGTTTCCATATCATAAGTTTGCTTAGCTTGGGATTACGACTCAGATCATTAAAATAAATGAAATCCACTCGCAGAGCGCAGTTGATGTTTACAATACACCTTCCAGCCCATTTTAATTCTTTTGACCTATTCAAGTATTCAATTGTTTCGACATGCAATAGTCCGGGAGGTACTGATGCATTTTAGGTAGTATTAATATGCCGATCGATGGCCATGTTTTTCAATAGATCTTGAATGACTAATATGTGAACCACGCATCAGCGATGCACCCGCGGTGGGTTTAGGATTGGAAGGTTACGGCAGGGGTAAACTTTTTTTTTTACAAATTCATGCGAGCAGCTGACGCGTGTTCCCCCCTCCACCATGCAGCAGACGATTTTTTTCAGCTCAGTATTATGTCAAATACTTATGAAACAAGTTTGAGCCGGCGCGTACTATGTCTTTTTTTTTACTGGGAGTGGCTGATGACGGATGTCGAAGACTTGAGCACGTACTTGAGCAGACGGTCGGTTCACTTATTAGTCATATAAGATCAACTATACATTTCAACGTCAGCCGGCTTACTATGACTTTTGTGTTTGCAACGCTACCTCCCGGACTAACCGTCACAACGGAGTCGTCGTCGGTTGCTGTCAAAAACGTTTCAGAATACCAAAGCAGAATACCAAAGCAGTGCTGCCAACTCTTCTAACCGAAAAGGTCCCGCAAGACAGTTGAAAAAGCGCTAGATTGAACTAAAATAGTAGATGGGAAAAAAGCCTATATTCAGCGCATTCAACTGTAACTTCACACGCAATAATGTGAGCTAACTTCTATCGATTTCTAACAATATTATTTCACATAACACATGCGACGGACCAGATGGCGCAGTTGGTTAGGATTTCACATATCACGCCGCAGGTCGTGACTTCGATTCCCACATAGGACATGCATTTGTGTGCATGAACATGTCTGTATGTCCTGAGTCTGGGTTACGTAGTAACTATTTAGTAATCTGTGGCCTGGGTGTTATTATTAGAGGTGTGTAACTCAGCTCTGAACCAGCTCAATGAATCAGATCACACGGGCTTAAATCGTTGAGCTCAACAACAAAATGTAGTACTAGCTCACAAATAATTCCAACTCTAAAGTGTGAAAAGGGTCGCTCGGCGGAATCGAACGAATCGCGTCAGTTCAGTCGGCTCGATTAAATTAGCGGTATGTAGTGAGCGTGCGCGGTGCGCGTGTATCGTGGACTATAGAAATTGAGCTGATCTGTGAGCTGTCATTGAACCTGCTCACACACCTGAGCCGTAAGCTGTTATGCAGCTCGCGTATTTTTGATGAGTTACACACGTCTAGTTATTATGTATATTGAGTATGTATTTACAAAAAAAAAGTAGTATATGTATTATATCAGTTATCTGGTTTCCATAGCACAAGCTCTGCTTAGTTTGGAATCAAATGACCGTGTGTTTGGCAAAATAATTTATATGTACATTAAAATAAAATTGTATATTGGACTAGCTTTATAGCCTTCGACTTCGTCCGCGTAGATAATTTCTTTTTTCTAGATATGAATCATTGTAACAATATAGAGCTTTGTTCATGGCTATTTTCCGCCACTACGTGTGATATTGACAAAAGTTCAGGTAGATTGAGAGCTCACATGCGAGGATGCCACATAAAACTGAAACAGTCCTGCCGCAAATCAACTCTAGCAAATTTCAGAGTTTTTCCCTGTGACTACAAACCTTAATTAAGAACTGTTATCTTCAAACGGAAGGTGATTTGGGATCAATGGTATACGCGGCAAGAATACTGTTTCTCCTCTGGCAGAACCAGTAAATATTTTGGCCTCAATAACATTGCGGCGGAGAGCTGTTACTTGTAGTCTAGTTCCACAGCACAAATTTGGGGCCTTACCCCTCTTTCTCTCTATAGTCTTTCCCTCATGTCTGAGGATAGTGGTTAACATCGGGTTTGCTTCTAGAGCGAATGATCTGCCTCCTCTGGTTTCTGTCTTCTGGTTTTTTTTTTTTTTTTATACCTTTAAGTGACAAACAAGCATACGGTCCGCCTGATGTTAAGCGGTTACCGTAGCCTATAGACGCTTGCAACACCAGGGGTATCACTTGCGCGTTGCCGACCCTGCAGAAATCTCTTCACACCCTTTTTGAAGAACCCCTGTACTCCATTGGGAAAACCACGGCGGGGAGCTCATTCCACAGTCCAAGCATCCGCGGAAGAAAACTCCTTTTAGCCCGCACAGTTCGAAATAATTCTGGTTTCAGTGTGTGAGGATGGACTCCCCGTCGATGGCGAGAGTTGCGATGGTGGAAGGTAGCCGTAGGCAACAAGTCGAACAATTCCTTAGAACACTCTCCGTTGTACAAGCGGTAGAACACACATAAGGAGGCAAAGTCTCTCCTTAGACTGAGGGTCTAAGTAAGGTGTTTTCTGTAAAACTTGGAGGACGATGAGTCTTTTACTTGATCGGACCATCTTGTTGGTGAACGACCACGTAGTCGTTTTCCTTCCGTGTTCCCAACTATGATCAGATTTCCAAACTTTCATCGCCTTCGCGCACCATGTGGCCGAAATACGAAAAAATACGTTGGTGGCATATGGTGGACAATCGTGTTTTAATTTGGAGCTGCGATAGGGTTGATGCATTGTTGCGTTTCGCGGTTCAAGGTATTTCCAACATCCGTCTCCAGCACCACATCTCCAATGCATCAATCCTTTTTCTTTCTCGGGCCAGTATAGTCCACGCTTCCACATGAAATGAGGAATACCAGTGCTCGTATTAACCGGATCTTTGTTTTAATACCGATTCCTCTCCTTTTCCTGGTGTTGTTTAGGCGATTTCATTTCATTTAATTTCAATACGCCAATACCATAAGCCGAATTAATAAATTTTGAAATGTTCACTCCGAAAATAAAGAACTTCATATACTAAATTTAATCCCCCTTTTCACTCCTTAAGGGTTCAAATTCCAACAACACCGATATTCGTTGCGTTAGTTTATAACCATAAGCTTAAATAATAAATTTTGTGTACTTCCATACACAAATTCATCCCCCTTTTTACCCTTTCGGGATCGGAATTATCAAAAACGTTGAGGCACATATAAATTAATTTTCAATCGTCAACCTAAACACAAAACTCCTAACTTCGAAACTGATGGACTTTCATATAAACTTGCATCCCCTATTTTACCCCCTTAAGGATGGAATATCCAAAAATCCTTAGTGGTTGCCTACACTGTGTAATAATATATTAAGTGACGTTTACTTTGAAACTGAATGACTTACATACATCCCATACCTTTTCATCCTGTCGGGGGTGGAATTATCAAAAAAGCTGAAACATGTATAAATTGATTTTCAATCGTTAGCCTAAATACAAAATTTTAAGATCCTAACTTCAAAACTGACGAACTTTCATACAAACTTTCATCCCCTATTTTACCCACCTAGGAGTGGAAGTTCCAAAATTCCTTACTTACTGAATACCTACACTGTTTAATATTAAATTTAGTGAAGTTTACTTTGAAATTGAAGGACTTGCATACACAACTTCATCCCCCTTTTCCTCCCTTCGGTGGTGGAATAATCACAAACGCTGAGATAACTATACATTAATTTTCAATCGTCAGCCTAAACACAAAATTTGAAGATCCTAACTTAAAAACTGACGGACTTGTATACAAACTTTCATCCCTTATTTTACCCTGTTAGGGGTGGAGTTTCCAAAAATCCTTCCTTAGTGGATACCTACACCGTATAATAATACATTTAGTGAAGTTTACTTTGAAATTGAAGGACTTGCATACACAACTTCATCCCCCTTTTCCTCCCTTCGGTGGTGGAATTATTACAAACGCTGAGATAACTATATATTCATTTTCAATCGTCAGCCTTAACAGAAAATTTGCAGATTCTAACTTCAAAACTGACGGACTTGCATACAAACTTTCATCGCTTATTTTACCCTGTTAGGGGTGGAATTTCCAAAAATCCTTCCTTAGTGGATGCCTACACAGTATAATAATACATTTAGTGAAGTTTACTTTGAAATTGAAGAACTTCCATACACAACTTCATCCCCCTTTTCCTCCCTTCGGTGGTGGAATTATTACAAACGCTGAGATAACTATATATTAATTTTCAATCGTGAGCCTAAACACAGAATTTGAAGATCCTAACTTCAAAACTGACGGACTTGCATACAAACTGTCATCCCCTATTTTACCCTCTTAGGGGTGGAATTTCCAAAAATCCTTCCTTAGTGGATGTTTCCACTATATAAGGTATCTTTGTGCAAAATTTCAAATCTCTAGATCCAGCGGTTTGGGCTGTGCGTTGATATATCTACAATCAGTTTATCATTTTATATATTAAGACTAGCTTCTGCTCGCGGCTTCGCCCGCGTGGCCTACAGGAATCAAATGACATATTTCTCTACAACAATAAAACAAAACAACTTCATCCCGCTTCGAGGGCGGAATTATTAAAAACGCTGAGACACATATACATAAATTTTTAATCTTCAGCGTAAACACAAAATTTGAAGATCCTAACTTCGAAACCGACGGACTTTCTTACAAACTTTCATCCCCTATTTTACCCCCTTAGGGGTGGAATTTCGAAAAACCCTTTCTTAGTAGATACCTACTCTTCACAAAGAATATACCCTCCAAATTCCATGTCTCTAGGATCAGTGGTTTAGGCTGTACGTTGATATATCAGTCAATCAGTCAGTCAGGACTTTGAATTTTATATAAATAGATGACACGTGGAATTCTTCAAGTACCTTTGAAATGAAATGAAATGAAATGAAATGAAATGAAATGAAATGAAATATTTATTCGCAGGGATACTTTCTTACAATTTAGAATCGGTCTGAATATATCCCGCCTTATTATCAGGCATGCAAATACACATAATTCTTATAAATAAAAATATATCCTTAACTAAAATTTCACAAATAATTGTTTACTATCGACATTATATTTATATTAAATGACAATACAAAAATTAAAAATTAAATGTCAATTACACATACCTATATATGTATTAAAAATGCTGAAGTAAGGCCTATACCTGTTCCTAAATTCATCCATAAAATTTCAAATATTCACATTAAATCATAAATTCGAAATAAAAGACAGTACAGAAATAAAGAAAAGAAAATGTCAATAGTACATAATAATAATTTAGTGATTAAAAAATTCCTGAATTGTATAGAAACATTTTTCAATAAGCCATTCCCGTAATTTACATATAAACTTTTTAAGAGGCAGTTCGTTCGTTAGTTTGTTAAGTTTGCTCCGTTGTAGGTAGTTGGACTCCATCAGTTTCGCTGACGACCAAACCTGGTGCGGCTGACCCGCCAAATAGAGGAAGACAGACTACACGTTATAAAGAGAACGTGACGCATAAATCCTTTCGGTCAGTCATCTGGTAATGCCTTTATTGTGGATGTAATTCCTCTCAATTCATTATCCGGAAGCAAACATGCAAAATAACGTTTATTGTGTACAAGTCTAAAGAAATCAAAATCAAAATCAAAATCAAAATCAAAATCAAAATCAAAATCAAAATCAAAATCAAAAAGTCATTTATTCAGTTTAGGCCTTAGTAAGGCACTTATGAACGTTATTACATACAGTTGAATTTACCACCGGTTCGGAATACACTTAAACTAAGAGTTTCGCAACTTAGTTTTTACTACATTCAGTTGTTTTTAAATACTCTTTCGATATCAGCATTAGAGTGCGATAGTTAACGGGTACTTACTTAAAAATTATAAATCTTAGAATACGATTTCAAAAAAGCGTTAGATTTAGCGCTAGGCGCTAAAAGGAGTTGGAGCCCAAAAAAAGCGCTAGATTCAATTCAATTCAATTCTTATTTATGGCTTTTGCGAACCGCTAATGGTGCCTTCTCACGGCGCGTTGTAGCCCGAGCCGCGCCGCGCCCCGCGCCGTGTGAAGGCAACGGCTCGGCGCGACTCGGGCATGCGCGTCCAATGCTCGGCGCGACTCGGCCTGGCGCGTCCAATTTGGTCGCTTCACACGGCGCGTGGTGGGACGAGCCGCGCCGCGCCGCGCCGCGCCTCGCGCCGTGTGAAGGCAATGCTCGGCGCGACTTGGGCTGGCGCGTCCGATCCGCTAAATGTCGGTAACTTCAAAGGCGCGGCGCGGGCAGGGTTGGATTTCGTAGTATAATAAATATAAATATAGTACTTTATGTAGTATCGTAATGCCAGGATACTTACTACCTACGAGAAGATACCATAATTTTACCTTCAGGTCGATTAATTCTGTTATTTGTTGAAATAAATTAAAAATATTACTTTAATTATGAAATAAAGTTGTAATAGTTGTTTTAGTTGTAGTAAATCGGCCTATTTACTCCTGATTCTTACATGCGATGCTGTGAAAGAAAGTAAATGTAATTTGTATTAAATGTATTCCATCTGACGACATGCTATGTCGTGTCAATGCCAAAGACGAAGTTTCGATTGACGGATTGGCTGAGATAAACATCTACTTGCCTAAATTTGGTCAATTTGTACCTACAATAACAATAAAACTAAAATGTCCTTACAAATACATTTTTATTTCAGATAAATAACAAAATGGACGATAAGCAAAATGCAGTATTATTTTTGACAAGTACCTAGTATAATTTTATTTTCCATATAAGTACAATAATATTTTGAGGGTCTGAATGCAGCCCTGGGCGCGGGCGCGCGCGTGGGTGGCTCGGTTTTGTGCGGAGTTGTGTGTGCGTTTGAACACGTTCATTTCATCTCGAAGCGTTCGAACATGAGGTACTCTGCGAGCTTAAATATGGAGTGGTCGAATGACACGACTGCCGAATTTTTACATTATTACGAGAACGAACCATCTTTGTTGAACTCGAAAAATGCGGAGCACAAAAATAAGAATGACCAGCACGATGCCTGGATCAGAATAGTTTAGTTAAGGACAAAAAAAAACCCGACTGCGTAAAACAAAAAATAACTGAATAGAGTATAACAGCTTGCAATTTGAAAATATAGTATTATATTAAAGTAATTAATTATAGTAACAGCAATTTTGAAGTGTTGTTTTGGTCGGCGACAAGCGACCCAGGAGCGGTAGTACAAAATATATTTTCCCCAAAAATGGACTTAATTCCATTAAATACTGTAAATATGTTGAGAAATACCTTATTCAATTTGAAATAAAATTACCGCAAAGTATGGTTACTAGGCACGTGCACAGACTAGAGCTAGGCGCAAGCCGCCATCGCCCCACCCCTTTACTCCCTCGTACTCCCGTTGAGTATTATGAGTACTTTAGCTTATTACATGATTTTAACATTTTTGTTTTAATTCCCCTTCTCTGTTTTTATTCGAAGACGCCATATAAAAATAATATAACCTATGTTACTCCCATAGTTAAGACGAATCTAACGACACCTCATGTTTAACTCCATCAAGCCGTTTAGGCTGCAGAGCGTGCCAAAGAAAGACATACATACACTCGAAAAACATAACCCTCCTCCCGGTTCAGTCGGGTAAAAATAGAAATTGTCATTTAAGGGGGCCAACGCAACTTCAACGCAAGCATAGCCTAAAAGCTTGTACTTTCATCCAACATAATGTTTGACTGCGAAAAAAGAGAGACAGCATCAGAGCCGTCGGTTATCAGTCGGTAAATTCCGCTTATCACTCGCGGCCGCTTCGCTAGGTCGTCATTCATGATTTCGCATATCATAAAATTTGTTCCAGAAGTATACTTCTTGTGAAACAATTTTGTGAAAAAAAGTTAGTTATTTAGAATCTCCAATATATTTGCAAGCCTGGTATCTAGATATTTCGTTACTTTTTCAATTTATAGGTACATTAGATATGGCCAAAGTTAAGGTAAAAATTGTGCAAAAACGCTGTTTTTCGGAGGCTTTTACTGAATTTCTTTCACACTTTTTTTTATTTTGCCTAGATACACGGCTAGATATAGTGCACAAGATACCAATTTGTTTAAAACATCTAACGAAAAATGTTTAACAACGCCATCATCAGTACAAAGCTTTTGTATGAAAAGTATGGGCGGATTGACTGCTCTTAATTGTCGTTTTAAATTTCTCCATGGCTGGACGTGCGACATTGTGCGTTGCGTGTCTCGATATGCGGCAAATTCCAATCCAACGAGCGCCGCGCCGCGCCGCGCCCGTGTGAAGGGGTGACTCGGGCTCGCGAGTGGCGCGTGCTTGCTCGTAGCAGTGTCTCCATATGTAAATCGGCATTTACCGTGTTGCAAGGGTAAAAATACCGTGTTTTTAGGCAAAATTACGGTGGATCAGCAAAAATTGTACCGTGTAAATTACCGTGTAATTTTTTAAAGGATAAAAACAATAATATAACCTAGATACCGACTGCAGCGTCATCTGCCGAGCTGATTTGTGAATGAAAACCATCCAGGGTGCCACCCAAACGCATACAAAAAAAATCATTCAAATTGGTCCAGCCGTTTAGGAGTTCAGTGACAAACACACGTACAGTAGAATTAATTCCCTGGATGGCTTAGACAAACTGTTCCTGTATGTTTAAATAAGCACGAGAATAGATTGCCGAGGTTTGGTAGTTTTTATCTATGTGTGAGTGAAATGAAATGAAATGAAATGAAATGAATGAAATGAAATGAAATGAAATGAAAAATATTTATTCTTGCGCGCCATTCGACGCAAATAAAACTAACTAGACACAGATAAGTATTAATATTTATACTATTTATAGTCTATAATCACAAACAACACAGAAGAGTGGAGATAGAAGTTTTGATAACCTGGGATTCCCGGTAACCAAGAGCAGTGTTGCCATTACAAAATACATATCTTAAGTTCACTGAGATTCGTTTACGCAGTATAGTGATGAAACATTAATAACGTAATTTTTTAAATACGGTGACATATAACACGGTAATATGTTATTACCTTGACGGTAGATTAAGACCAGATTACGGTGTTTCTACGGTAATTACCGTGTATATGGAGACACTGGCTCGTAGAAATCGGCGCGGCGCGGCGCGGCTCGGGCTACCACGCGCCGTGAGAAGCCACCATAAGATAGCAGCACTGAGTCAGACTGACAGCCAGTGTTGCAAACCCCAACATCCAAAAAAGAAGTAGATTTATGCCAAAAATCCAGGAGGCAGGGTCGAAGGAGAAATAAAAAAATACCCTTTTTGCTGTTGTTTTTAGATTAATAGGATTTTTTATATTATACCTTAGTTTTAATTTTAACAAGCAAATCCTTTTTATTAGGACTTATTTTTACTAGTGTCGAGTTATCGAGGCTCTGTCAGTAATAAAATTTTCAGTTTCGATAAGACATACAAATGTTTCATTAAAAAGGTGGTAATCGTACTAAAACTTTTCAGGGATTTTTTAAACCACTTGAAAAATCACGATAGACGTAATTCATTTCACTTCAACATCACATGCATTGATTGATCTTTATCGGGTAAAACACCACCGATAAATATGCAATATAACTCAAAATACACGAACTCTCGAAAATAAAACGAAAACGCAACGTCACTTTGCAAGTTTCACAGTTTAACACAGAGATGCAGATTATACAAAGCATTGACTGGTTTATTTTATGTCAATATCAGGTGTTATTTTTATAAAAGTATAAAATGTCGTACACTTTACTCACATCGTGAAAATCCAGGAGATTTTCATTGAATTGAAAAATAAATAAGGAGATAAGGAGACATGTCCAAAAATCATGGAATCTCCTGGAAAAGAAGGAGAGTTTGCAGCACTGCTGACAGCCGACACTGCCGACTGTCAGCCTACAAAAAGGAAACAATTTTCGTTCAGAAAGAGGTTTTTATTTTGTCGGTTTAATAAAAGAACAAACAAAAATATTAAATCGCACTGTTCTGTCGATTTTGTCAAATCTAAAAAAAACTACAACACGGGATAATGCCCTGTCCAGTAGTGAAAGTGATTTCTTCATAGATTACTTAGAGATACTAATTTCTTCTTCTTAGTTTTAAGTTTGGCAACCAAATCCAAATAAGGAATTATTTCTGCCAGTGTCGAGTTCACTGTCCTTAGTCACCGTCCATAAAAGTAATGTTTTACTACACACTTTTTAAGACAACTTGAAAAGTCAGGACAACGTGCACATGGATGATCTTAATTGGGTAAAATACCACCACAATACACAATAAAACTCAAAATACACGAATTTATGAAAATATAAATGAAAACGCAACATCACTCTGCAAGTTCCCGCCAAAAAGTTCGAAAGTGATTTATTGTGACTGGAAATTATACAATAACTCGACACTGGCAGAAATAAGTCCTAAATTTCTAATTTAAAACTTCTAATTTAAAATTTCTAATTTTCTAGTTTATTGGATTTGGTTGCCAACGTTAGGCAACGTAGTAAGAGAAACGGTTTTTTTTGGCGGGTACTTGCAGAGTGTCGTTGCGTTGCGTGTTCATTTTTATTTTCATAAATTCGTGTATTTTGAGTTTTATTGCATATTATCGGTGGTATTTTATCCAATAAAGATCAATACATGTGCACCAGTGAAGTGAAATAAAATGAATTATGTGTATCGTGTCTTTTCAAGTTGTCTGATGAAGT
The DNA here is from genome assembly GCA_951394255.1 of Polyploca ridens. Taxonomy (NCBI): domain Eukaryota; kingdom Metazoa; phylum Arthropoda; class Insecta; order Lepidoptera; family Drepanidae; genus Polyploca; species Polyploca ridens. The sequence goes on along the minus strand of OX596247.1, from coordinate 17,979,487 downwards.
CCGTGAAAAGTGTTAGTACAATGACCACCATTGTACTAAAACATGACTATTATGGACGGTGACTGACTGAAGACTATGTGAAAGTGATTCTTTGTGACTAGAACTTATAATATTACTGGAAATTGGCAAAATACACAAGCCGTGAACATTAAACCATTGCCATTGAACAAAAAAAAAAAGAGAAACGGTTGCCAAACTTAAAGATGAAGTCAGATGAAGTTCATTGAAAGTTTGAAATTTTCGCGTCCCGCGCTAGCAAAATCATACATTACAACTTATATTGAGCAAATATTTTAAATGTTGTGTGAGTTTGACCTATTGAAATTAATATTGACACTAACCATTGTTTTGCTTTCATAGATTGTTTACATAAAACCTGTGCATAAAACTTCATACAAGTTGATTATTGGAAGTTATACTCTTATTTTCACGTAGGTAGGTTGGTGCTTATATGCAAGGATATTTCGCTTATTTTAGTATATTACTCTGCAACACCACATTAAATATTTCAATAAACCTTGATATTTGTTCTTATACTTAATATAGAAATAATAATTAATCACTATGTGCTATGTGAAATATACTGTATAGGTAGAATATGAATATTATATTATTGAGTGATAGCGTTAAACGTGATAAGTTAACAAAGGTACCTTGTGCGAAGCGTGAGCGTGTCCATATAGATACATTCACAGATACTTAAGTATATATGGATTCCGTGTCATATGTTCTTAGTAAAAGAATCGATAAATAACTAGAAATTGGCATTTATTATCTGTGTTTTAGTTGCTCAAACTATGTACTCATCTATGCTCACAGCATGTCTAGTACAGTTACTCTAATTCTAATTGTAAGATATACTTAATGTGTAGGTACCTACAATAAAGAGTTATCTATCTAAGATACAGACTACTAAAGTCGTGACAATCTAATAGGCCCATTCTGACAGACAAACAGACAACAAGAAGATCAAAGATGTGAAAAACAGGCCAATAAGATTGTGATTATTCTTATAAATAAGTTTAATCTAGTAAAACCACACATAAATAATTATAAATTATATATTTATTTTTATACCAGCTAAACTATTCAACATTTAGGACTAAATTTATTAACACATCAAGGCCAGGATCTCTTGGCAGAGTAGCCTTCGTACTTCTTCCTTGTTTTGAGTCCTGACACAATGGTGGAACTCTTGGGAAATGCTGACTTACCATTGAACAATGTATCTTTATCTGAAAAACAACAAGAAGTAAATTATTAAGTCAATTTTGATTATACTAGTGGCACACATACTGGCCCTGATTCTGTTGTTCACAACTAAACTTATTTTAATGTCCCTATGTCTCTTTCTAACAGAGAACATAAGAAAAGGATGTAAGAAATTTAGTCCTGTCAAATTAGTCCAATGCTTGTTTTCAATATAATTTTAGTCGCCATCTATCGCGGTTACGCCTAAATACACGCAAAATAAGACGGCAAAAATTAATTTGACAACTTAAAATATATTCTATCCTTTTTCAATCATGTTCGTAAGAAAGGGATGAGATGTGACCAAAATTAGTTTAGTGCGATTTACAACAGAATCGGCACCAATGTCTACCTTATTTTAATTTAACAATAAGGCAATATATTGTATATTCTTAATTCGCTGTCAAATTTATATTTAATAAGAAAATTGTATTTGTTTTTAAGAGTTGCAGATTTTGTTATAATTAAGTAGGTATGAAAATGATGGTCATTTTGACATAAGGGCTTCTCTCCTTATCTCGCTATGTATTTCTTTTTAGCTCATGTATAGATATGGGCTGTCAAAATAGCCATCATAACATGCCGCTAGTTTAAAGCCCAATAGTTGCATAGCTGAGATTCGATTATTACTTAGGAAAAGGTATGGTAAGGTCAATACACAAAAGTTCCATGAGATAGACACACAGGTAACATAGGTATCCTTGCTGTTGGGTAAGGCTCATAAGTCATAAAAAACTTATGAACTGATTATTATTGTATACTTACAATAATGCTACAATGGTTAAAGTTGGCAAAATCTAAAAGGGCTGTTTTGACAGCACATATACATCAATGTGTCAAAAAGAGACAAACAGTGCCACAACAAAAGACACTCTCTTGGCAAAATGGACCTCTTAGATCTTCAACAACTCTAAAAGATGTAACTTTGCTGAGTTTCTTGCCGGTTCTTCTCAGTTGAAAGCTTCCGAACCGGTGGTAACTTCTGTAGTTTTGACCTGCATAATGACTATGCATGTCAAAAGTGTCTTTAAATGGCTTTGACTTTGAATAAATTATTATTTTGTGAAATGCGCAGTGTGGGGACTAGGGTCTTCCATGTATTTATGTCTCATGTGATATAAATGATTAAAAAATTACATGAATCTTCATGGATATAAACATCAGGTAGTACTAACCTGGGTGGAATCGGACATATTGCTTTTGGACATGCAAATTTTTTGGCAGTTCCATTGTTTTCAAAGCATCAAATGGTGTCCTTGTGTCTACTGGAGTTTTGTAGAATTGTTTCAGGTCATCTGCAATTATATTACATTATGGTAAATATTGAGGCTCCTCAAAACATGTATTTTATCAGTTAGAAAGAGAACTTGCAGAGATTATTGCCAGGACTTCTCAGAAAATAAATCACAGTATTACCAAAGTCATACTTTTTATATTTTATTAATTGCCCAACTATAAATGTGTTGACTATTTGCAGACTGATTTGAATGAATATGAAAAATATAGGTAATAAACATACCAACACTCTCAATAGTATGAAGGAGTGAATTTGGAACACTGTGTCCAGTTTCCTCAAAGCAAGCCTTGAGAACCACAAACTTTGTGTCTAATGCATCAAACTCTGCATTGGAGTTCAGCCCATTAGTAGAGCATATTTTCAGTATTGTCTCTTCAATGTCTGCTGGCGGGTCCCATGGTTTATTGGGACGCAGAAATCTGAAAGAAATGGATACTTATGACAAACTATTCAAACATGATTTTTTGAAGTTGTGAAATTGAATGAAATGAAAATTACCCTCTCGCAGCCAGAGACTCTGCAGCTGCTTGCAACTTTTTATCTACTTTTGGATATTTTTTCTGGACATTTCTGACTGTGGTTATCTGAAAAGTAAAATATGTTTTTTATATGTCTATGAGATTATATGAATTGAGACTATAATTTAAAGTAACAAATACATAAGAAATAACCTGCAAATTTGTTCGTGACAGTGATATTAACACATTCCTTATCATTGTTAGCTAACAGGTATCCTTTCACTGATATCGTGAATGTGTAATAAAATGTTATTTTGATACGAAAACACCAAAATGTAGAAATCTTAACCTCACTTCTAAAATAAATTTGACATCTTTATGTCTATCCGATTTACGCAAGCAAGCAATGCAATGAATGATTTTTTATAATTATAAATATTCCTATACATGGGTATAGTTGTTATGACAAATCGTTAGAAATTCTTAATCCCACTGTAGATTTCTTGAATATTATTTCAAGAAGTGTTTTCTTTCCTACTATGTTTAAAATTAATAAGTTACTTCACAGAACAAAAAAAAACAAGATTGATTAAAGAATCTTTGAGCCGTAGAATGGAACGTCTAAATATTTCTGAACGAAATCAGTTTCCGTTTTGTTCCGCAACGCGCAGCACTGTCGGCTTGGGTTGTTGTTTCCTATCCGCCATTTTCCAGTCGCCATTGAAAGGTGAAAACTTCACTAAATGTCGGTGATGATTTTAAGATTTTGAGTGGTTTCTTTAAGATTGGACCTGTTTTTAGTGTTGTGAATTGAAAATGAAGTGCCCCGGACTACCATGACGCATCAAAATCACCAAACAAACGGTGCAAGTCTCGAGGATTGCCACACAAACTTCTTCGCCTTGGTAAGTCACTTTTACATTGATGAAAGAACTCGTATGTACTTTTCTTTCGAAATCATTATGATTTACGTTATACTAGAAACGTGCGCTATTGTTCCAAGGTGTCCTGTAGCAGGTTTAGGAATTCCTAAATAATGAGTCCACGACGTAGAGTAGACGTCTAAGTATCGTTACTGGACGCTGATATACAAAAATCACCTTATTGCGTTACTAGTACCCAATCGATCTATTGCGTTAAACCTTTGGTATGGGATAATTTACGTTTAGGCGGCTAATGACGCCCGGCCGTTAGTCATCCTGGCATCGTTCTCGCCTCAGTAAAGAGTCATGTTGCGTTGCTAACCCACAAAATGTCAACGCATTCGGCGAGCGAGGCCACAAGAAGCCACCGGCCCATAGAGGTCATTTTGAATTCACCTGGCCGTAACGCGGACCGTAATGCGTTCGCGAGACTAGTTTCGCCAGGTTGAGGAAATAACTTTCTTATTACATTTTGTAAATGCTTCGCTTGGTTCAGATAGTGTGACTTGATAAAGAGATAGGTATGTGTTTATGTACAGCATTGTAAAGAAACCGTCGGGTCATTCATTATCGCGGTGTTGTAGTGTCGAGTAGCTTTGCGTAATGTTCATAGCTGGCGCGAATTTTATCAGATTGTGTTCGGGTGAGGATTAGCGGGTGTCGGTGTGGGGCGCGGTGGGGGCAGGGGCGGTCGGTCGTCCTCGGCGAGCGGAGAACAGCTCGGGCGCCACTTCCACCTGACGCGTTGCCACATCTCCGCGGCGCGGCGGCGCGCGCCTGCCGCCTGCCTGCACCCGTCTCCCTCTGCGCTCCGCCTATCTCGACGCGATACAAATTACCGATTTCTTGCCCTGCCTGCTTATTGTCTAATTATTTATGCGTCGTTTGCGGACACCGCGGCTTTTGTCGTGTGGAATTTTCTCATTCTCATCGCGCCCGCGATGCGGTGACGCATCAGGGGCTACTAGGTTGTCGCGCGCGGGTTCAATACTCTTTTAGTATCATACCGTTTGTATTTCGATACATTTTGCTTGAAAATCCGACAGAGCCGTAGAATTGCTAGGGTATCATTGCTAATCTAGAAGAAAATACCTATTAACTGGTTTATTTAGCTGCCGTTTGCGAATGAGGTATGTACGGCATCTGCGCGGCGACATCACACATGTCGCGGGGTCGGTGCGCGCGCGCTCTCGGCCGCCTGCGCAGGCGTCTTGCGCTCATTCAACCGTTTATGAATGGTCGTAATGATTGTAACTTTCCCATAAGCGGGCCTCCGCCCAGGCAGTACTTGCGGGCATCGTGATTGTCTAGTTGTCTTTGTTATTTTACCTGTTGAAGCTTTGTCTTGTAAATCATACAATATTTATCGTCTTTCAATGACATTGACTTGATCACTTACCCTTGTCGTAAACATTTCAGCAACAAACAATGATGCATTCTGATACAATGACTAAGTAGCGTCTACACGGTGGAAATTATTCACACGATGTATAAAAATCCGTAGGTTATGATGGGTAGGTAGGTATTCACAATTTCACAAGATCACTATACTCGAAGGCACTCTATATCATGTTAGGTAGAAAAAAACATGCTTGGTATAGAGGCATATGTTCGCTTGCGTTGTCCATTGAGTGTCGAAATCTACCGCTAAGTTATTCATGGCATCTGACGAACTACACTCCACCCTGGCGACCTCGATGGCCTCGCCCCCTTATCGCCCTCTATGCATACAGGGCACGACTTCAATTTAACCCTTGAGTGTTCTCATTTCCCCAATGTTATGAATCCTTGCTCATATACATCATATACCCTGATGAGCGTGTTCACGAAATAGAAGCTGTTGAACTAAAACAAATCGCGTCACTGATTGTTGCGCGGTCGCAGAACTTCAATTCAATTATGTAATTAACATGATACTGTAGTAATAAACCGGCCGGTTTTCGTCGCACTAAATGTATCCTAATATTTCCTAAGTATCAAATTTACAACGGTATAAATCGATTTAGTTATATAAAATATGAACAAGGCAATAGAAGCTTCATACATTTTGGATGATTTTATCTTCTCTTGTTCAAATGAAACTGCCATCATCAAACATAGTAATCTCTGCAAAATGTTTGTTTTCCTTCAACCTACTCACTAGCATCCGATGAGCACTAATTGTATCTTCTTTGTGTAGTTTTAGTATTTCCCAGACATTAAACTTTTACTTGGGTCTAATAACTACGAAAGGCAAACAAACGAGTCTTTCATCTCATTGAAAACAGTAAAACAGCTGGTAAAGTCGGAGTACAGAAGCGTGTAAATAAATAAGCAATTATATCCAAAAACAGTCTGACTGAGCGTGCTTTCGACGCTCGTTCAAGGACGTCGAAAAAACATTTACCTGGCAGGCTTGTAAGAAATCTGTGCCTTACTTGATTTTGATTTGAAACCTTTTGGTGGAATTTAGACTTTATGGCAGTGGAAAAGAGTCGTTTTATAAGTGAAGATGATTGATATGATAATGATAAGCAAGGTGACTGCAGTGACCCAACCGTTTTTGAATGGGTGATTTGTGTTACGGGTCAGGAGACTTAAAACTTTGAAACAGTTTGTGTCATTGTAAACACACAAAAAATATGATATACTATATGTTGGGCTGATGCAATATTCCAATACTAACGAGAAAAATATGGCACTCAGAATTTTACATGAAACATCAAACTGGGCCCCAGAACAAATTTTAAGAACTATCATAACAACATCCCAAGTTGTGACAACGTTATACTAGCAATTGTTACGTCATCAAAATACACTATTCTGAATATATTTATATGAGGCCCCCACCCCCTCAAATGCACTGTGTTCAGTTTGTTTTGTCGCGGGGGTCGGTATCTGTTGGCTGATAACGTATCAAGCTGACAAACGATACGATTACTGATTGAGCAGTGGCTATCATACACATTTTAGTGATTGCTTTGTAATAACCTCTTAAACAGGTGTTATGGCCGTGAAAGTGGAATTGTCCCAAATGATACTAGAAGCTCCTAGAAGTAAAGATAGCTTAGAGAAGACTTATAGACCTCCAGATAGAAAATCCGAATCGAATGCTTATGGAGTATGAGAATCAATAGGCAGATCAGAGATTAAAAGGGTTTATGATATCCAGGAAATACCTGGAGCTGATCAGCACAGAACAAAATCGTTAGGCGAGGGGAATATAGCTCAGCAGCGGGTATATACAGATTGAGTAAGATGAAAGATGGAATCAAAGATAAATCTTTTTAAAGGATATTCGGAGCAGCTACAACTACTGGGTCAAAGTCTTGTTTTTTAATTCAAGCCTAAGTGCAAAATTTTGTTCTGCTTTTATCAGTCGCCATCGTGTGTAGAGACAGATAATATCATTGATTGAACACGTACAAACGTTTTGAATATTGCATTCACACTTTCGAAACGTGTTGCAAATCACGTTACAATAAAACTCAACAAACATTTCAATTATGTGGAAAAAATAACCAATTATGGGGTAAAAATCATTAATATTAGCCAGTATTTTAATGTGGCCGTCGACGGTCCAATTTATTGACGATTGTTCAGTACCTAAATACTACGTCACGGCACAATCATAAGTGATAAGACCGTCGCGGTTGCATTATCTGCTGCTCCTTCAGTTGCCTAACGTTTATTGTTCCGCTATTTACCCTACCAATGTCGCTTTAATTACATGTTAAATATTAGTAACATACTGGTGCCGATTCTGTTGTAAATCACACTAAACTAATTTTAGTCACATCTCATCTCTTTCCTACGAACATTATTGAAAAAGGATAGAACATATTTTAAGTTGTCAAATTAATCTTTGCCGTCTTATTTTGCGTGTATTTAGGCGTAACCGCGACTAAATTTGCATTGGACTAATTTGACAGGACTAAATTTCTTACATCCTTTTCTTATGTTCTTTGTTAGAAAGAGACATAGTGAGATTAAAATTAGTTTAGTTGTGAACAACAGAATCAGGGCCATTGTCTTACATTCTGAGCAGTCATCTTGATGATATAGATTCTATTTCTAGTTTGATGAGGAAGATGATGACTGCAGACAGATGCATTTTAAGCCCCGCAAGTAATGCCATCAGGAAAACACACATTATTACCTTCCTGGGAAATATTATACGTAATGTCTGCACTTGCATGCTACAAATGACGCATGCTCTAGCCTTTTAGTGACCTCTATGCTAGGTGGATAAAGTCAGTAATATGTATAAAATATGGTCATGAAATGACCAATTCACGTTTTATATCTTATCGGAAGTTATTTTAATAATATCACATAAAACATACATTGTAATGTCATACCAGTCGTATATTGAATGGCTTTTTGAAAATCTGATACAACACCAACAGTAGTGAAAGTCTTTTCGCGTGACAAAAAAGTTTTTGTTATTTCCATTGTAAATACTACAAGATATAATAAATGATTGTCGATCGAATCAAATAAATTACTGTCCCGCGATAACCCGATATATCTGATAAACTAATCTGCGTTTTAAATTGTATTTAGGTCAATTGATCCTTGAAACTTGCCAGGGCTCGTTGGACTTGTCCTTCGACTTTCCTTGAATTTATGAAGAACTTTTGGCAAAATCCAAGCATTTTGGTCACTAACAAAAGTAACAAACCTTATACAACTTATATGATGGTAAAGAAGGCTAGTAACTTATCGCGTTGATAAAATATTAACCTTGCAACATGAAATATAACGGCTATATTTATCTGCGTTGTAATTGACCTGACCAGAGGCCAATCAAAGTTATCCTTAAATATGGTTCATTTAAAATTCAAGCATGCTGACAAAATACAAACATGTTAGCATGAAATGATCATAAAATCGTTTAAGAATATCTACATAGATAAGAGCGCTTGCAAACTGAAGCAAGGATGATCTTAACTGACGTCACATGTATACCATATGTATGACATCACACAATGTAAGCTTTAGCTAAATAACACTAACAGTATGCACGTCATATTTTTCCTCTTTATAAGACACAAACATTCTGGGTCAAGGTTCTGTTTTGAGATTCGTCTCGAGGATAACATACCGTACTCGCTTCTTTCTTTTTTGGATGTTCGATAATATTACCGTTGACATCGAGTATACCGTACGTTACATAAAAAGTTGTATTTTTTTTATGTTCCAACAAGCTTGTTTATTTTCCAAATTTCCTTTCCAATATCCAAAAAACCTCAGTAATCTTGTCCTCAATTTCACCCTCGCAGTCTTTGTTCTCCAACCATTAATATTGTTGCCCTTTTTACATACAGTATTTTCCATCGGTTCGTAATTAAGGTCTTCCGCATATAGGCGACACTACGGGCTGGCCGCGACCGCGGTCACGATATGTGGGTCAAGATAACAGAAGAGTGCTCGCTACCCGTCCCACATTCGATGCCGCGCCTGCTACTTGCTTTTGCTTCATATCATTGCTCCTATAAATTCAACATATTATAATTCCCCCTTTTACGTCTTTTTCGTTACGTTAATCTCTCATTTCAATAACAACATTTATTGATTTCTAATATTAGAATCTGTTTTCGTCTGTTGTCTATTTTTGGATAAATTAGTTCATAAGTATGATTGTAATGTTTAACGTTAAATTTTGCTGGGTAGTATTGATCGGTACAAACAAGTCTTCTTTAGCCTTGTGCTCCACTTTCGCTTTTATCGGCTAAAGGTTATTTCTACACGAGTAATTTTACTCTGTAATTCAGTGTGCCGATCAAACTGCACGAGCGAAACAACGTGGAATATATATAAAATAAAGGTTGGCCTATATTTTGTTTTGTAAACAACTTGTGAAGTACTTGTGTATCACTGTCGACACTCGACAACACTTGACACAAAGTTACTTTCGATCTGTTCAAAGGAAGGTTAATCTTTTGAAACTTTTGATGTGCAATAACTTTCTTTTTACTTTACACTTCGTAAAATAGACTTTTAAGGTCAATAGACATTGCATTCTGACTACCTTTGTCTGGCTTTGTGTGTCAAATCTTGTGGAGTAGCTTTAGGTAGTCATGAGCGTAGTATCGAAATCTCCGGTTGGCCCTTTGCATGCGAGTTTTGGCCCTCGTCTCACGGAAAACAAGTTTCTCTCGACGATTACCTACATCGTTCGTACATTACATTATACAAGCATAACACATAACTTCACGAATGCCAACTACTTGAGTTAATAAACATGACCAAGCGTAGTTGTCACAACATGAACCTTGTCTCTTTAGAATAGAATACTAAAAGTTTAATCAGCTCAAAAGTATATTACTTAAATCAACAAAAAATACTTTAGTTATTCTATTAGTGCAACTGGAAAAATGTTTCTTACCTAAATCAAGACGTTACATAACAATTTACGTAGTCGTCTATCGATTTAGTAGCATGACCTCATTATGTTCGACTGGCTAACAATTTAATTGTCAATCAACAATGCAATTTCATACTTTTACATAGTGCTAAAGAATGTGTTTGTTTCGTTCGTCTAAATTAGATTGTCAACGAAAAATCTTGTTGCGTTGCACAACACCATTATATGATGCATTAGTTACAAGTTGGTAAGGAAGGGCCTCTGGATACAGCCACGTCGGAAACTCGGCCGAATGCAATCTCTGACTGCTGGCATACGATTAAATTTAAAACGCTTTCACTCGATGTAAACCCCCCTCTGTCTGCCTCCCTCCACTGCAGCACTGGCCTTACACGATGAGGTGCGAACTTGTTTATGTGATCAGTCGCGGAATTTCGAACAATTTAAAGAAATAATATGCCCCAGCCTAATCTTATGAATGCGATTCTTATTCCAGTCGGTGTCTAGTCAAGTATATAGGTGACTGGTTAGGCTTTCGCTTCAATTTTAAGCTACCATGACTCGTATTGCGAAGGACAATATTAATTTTAGCAGCTTTTATCCCAACCTTGCTGTGCGACGGCAATTAAACGACAATTTAGTGGCAACTGACAGTCGCCTTAAAATTTCCAATCATACTATTGAATTCAATTTAAATAAAGAAAATCTATGACAGCAAGCGTACCAGAAATTTTACCAGCAGTATTCGTTGCGTTCCACTTGCTAAGTGGTGCACGGAGGAGTTTACGTGTCACCATAGAGGCTGCGGTTGGCCACTCGAGTCAAGCGTGAGAAGGTATGCTCGCTGTTCAAATGATAAACAGAGACAGCGATACGAGGCCAAGCGAGAGAGTGCTCGAGATTCGTTAGCAATGTCTCTTTCTAAACATTGTGATTCATTTGTTGAAATTAATCATAGCGAATTAATATGTGTTAAAGTTTCTCTATGTGAGTATATAATGGGTATAATCATAAGTTTATTCAGAGTTTAATATGGAGTTTGGCAGTTTCTTGTGAGTGGGAAAGATTTACTTACCTGACAGTATACAGAGGTACAGTTTCCTAGCAGGGGCCTTTGTATTCATAAAAACTTAGCCGTCTGCCATTCGCATTGTGTCGACTCATACTAGCGATATTGTCGACAATGTTCCCGATCTTTAGATTAATATGTTTCTCAACAGCTATATCCTCTACTTCTACAACTACTTCTCTAGATGTTAATGTCTCTTTCAAATCTTGTCGATCCTGAAATAGCTTTTTTGCATGATCTAGTGCGACTTTAAAAACTGGGCCAAATCCTCAAATTTCTAGACTAGACGTAAGGTCGACGGTTCATTGACCGCAGGCGCGCGCCTTTACCGTTAACGGCGTAGAAGTGCCGTCGCACCGCCTACTAGCGTACCCTTTACCCTTCGCCATGTAACCTGGATTTGTTCTAAACGACTCTGCCATAAATTTTGAAGGGTTAAAAAACTAGACTTACTACCTACCCAGTGCTTATGTCTGCGACTTGGTGAAGTAAATGTGAAATCGATAACATCTCGCACACATTACCACTGTGCCTCTCCATTACCAAATGTGCACGTTTCCTCAATAAATTTTGACACTTGCTGATCTTGTATCCATTTAATCAAGGGTCGACCTCCTTCCTGAGGTTGTTTCTCCACTGAACAAACGTTGCGCTCAACGAGCGGCCTCGTCCACATAGGTATATTGCTATGTACTTTTAAAAAACAAGTAAATGAGTCCGAAAGATTCATGATTCTACGGCATATGGCAAAGAAACAAACAATCCACTGACCAGATACTCGGCATACTGTTGCGACGAGTTATTGCTTACAAATTAGAAAACTCTCACATCACGTGAGCTGTGATGTCATCGACTATCCATCAGCTATGCTATTCTGTAAAAGGTAAATCATCTCGAAAGTCATCTCGCAACTCACCTCGCAACTCGATTTGGCGTTGAATTATGTTTCAGAATACCAAATCCTACTGAAAACCGTCCAAATACTCACCTGTCGTAGTACATTTCACTTCCGTCATCATTCGGTGGCACTAGTGTCGAATTCAATGATTTTAAAAATAGGAAACTCTAATCTCATCGCGGATTCAGAAGTGATATTGCAAATGAACTTTACAGAATAGCACTACAGATAAAAGTTAATTCTTTTGGGGCGTCCCCCTAGAAAGTTTCTCTGGTCAACCATCCGCAAATTCTGACTTCAACTGAAAACTTACTAGGATTTTGAATATTAACTTTATGTTCGCGTTGTACTTATTCGCGGTATGAGCAGTGTTTTGTGGATTAGCATAGTTGTTTGGTGTTGAGTGTTGAGCGTAATGTGTGTGTTGAATGTACATGCGCGAGCGCCGATGTGGCCTCCAAAACGATCCATGGCGCGTGCCTCCAGACGTGTTAGCCGCATAACAATTCCGTTTTAATTCCTCCATGCATGCAATATGATACTTGTTACTTGATGGCTATTATGATTCTTGTTAAGCCTCATAAAAATGTTCCAACTTAAACGAAATCATGTTATTATCTTAAGCGTATAGTTTGTTATTCACTCGTCCTCGCCCTTGAAGATAAACAAGCGAAGCTGCGTCTCTAGAATGTAAATCATCGTCATATTTTCCTTCTCTATACCTTCTAACCCTTTTGTCTCTGCCTAACACCCTTCAAAATCTTCCATCACCATTGTCAATAGCAATTTAGCTTTCTTATCTGATATATAACATACCGTTTACAGTTTGTATCTTTGGGGTCAGAGGTAATCGTTTTATCATGACAATCATTGGTAAAAATTGTGCTGATGCTAAATTGTCTGTCTCGCTCGCACATAAAGTTTACCGTTAACTAGATAGAGTGAGAAATATAAGATGGTCTCCAGTAGTTAGCTGCCGCCCACAACACACGTCCCAAGTTATACGACTGTTTATTATGAGACTACTACTGTGTATGTGGTTGCTTACATACATAATTGTATTTACATATGCGGCTAGGGTATCTACACTGTATACACCAATCTAGAAGGTAAGTGTGGCGGTAAATAATGTGATATTACGATAAGGTTTTATTTAACAAAATGTTTTTACTATTTAACCTTCGCAAGACCTGATGCGGTTACATACATGCTTAATCGCGTGTAACGTGAGTTTACTTACACAGTAAATGTTTTTTATGTGCTGACTTATTATAAATAAATAAATAAAAAAGCCTATATTTCCCTTATCCTTATGTTACATTGCAAATGTCTCATCTATTATGTTAGTAGAGTTTTATTTTTATTTTTTTGGATATGGGCATCACCTCGGGTGAAGGCCTCCTCCAGTTTTTTCTATGCTTCTCTATCTTTTCCAATAGTCTGCCAGTCGTTCCCTGCTGTTTCAATAATGTCGTAATGATATTTACCAAACCATCAAGTCTTCCAAAATGCTCGATCTGGCGAAAAATTCTCAAATATATTTTCTTCTGCTATATGGCAAGATAGACAATCTTATTACATGTAATCTGTAAATCTTTCTTAAATGTTTTTTTCCACCGTAGGAAGTTAATACCTTATAATATAAATGACAGATAAGTGCTATTATTTTTATACCACACACATTCAGGCCAAGGCGCCCATGGCAACAAGTATGTGACATAAGCTCAACACACTCGCCACCTACAATAATGTTGACGTCCACGGAAGTGTACGGCTCGGCGATTTAGTTGCGGAGCGCGGACTGTTGCCGTTTCGTAGTTTTGGATTTGCGGCGTGTCTGTACAGTTTAATATCTGTGACCTCGTTCGTAGAGTCAGGGCTTTGGATTAGCTACTCCGATTTGTGAGTTTTCTTTATGTTTGATAAATATAATATACCTCCTGGACTATTTCCAGATCAAGGTTTTGCTCTCTTTGAAATTTTCCAATAACAATAATGTTTTTATTATAATAGAATAAGTTCGTATCAAGGCCACGAGTTTGCTAACGTGCTCGGAGTAGAATTTCTCTGTTTACAAACACATTTGTGAATTTGTTATACCTTTGCGAATGTTTGATTGATTATGTGTTATTGACTTGTGTGGTAGAACATGAAAATCAGAATTGCTTGACTCAACCCTTTGGCGAAAATGCATTTAGTGACGTCACATGTGAAAAATGCAGTAGCGAAGTGCACGGCCGGCCCGGGGGCGGGCGGTCGCATGCGCATCGCGCCGTCACATCATCCTCGATTGTTTACCCCGCGCAGTAACGTAACAGCGCTGCGTTGCCGCTCCGCGTCTCGCCTCCTCTCACTTTCGCGATTACACCCGTCCCACTCGCACTCTATACCTTTCCCGCTCTCTCGACTAGCGGTGCTCGACTTTTTTGGACATGCAGTTTTTTTCCGTTCTAGGTTATGATCGTTATACGGGATCATTGTTTACAGGAAACTGAATATTAAGTAAGGTTCTTTGAAGCACTTAATTAGTTAAGTAGATCATTCGAGGAAAACAATAAAAAATTGTTACTTTATAACGAAAGCGAACACTTATTTTTTGCAAATAGTCTCCCATTCTATTCACAAAAATAAAATTTGAAAGTAGAGAATATTCTGTGCATTTCCAAATATAGCAATGTAAAAGACTTCAACGCACGGTAGCGCTTGCGCATCGAGTCGAGAGAATGAGTAACCGTGATAAAGGGACCGAATTGGAACAATTAAATAATTTTTGATTGTCAGTGTTGGACGTTGGTATGCTTGCAATGTTTTTAATTGAATATATTTTTGTTAGAATACATTATTTTTAATACAATAAAATCTCAATTTGACTGTTTTTGAAATATGGCCAATATGAAACTAAGTGGGATCCTTTTTTTAATGGCAAGAGTTTCGATGTAAAAACTGATAACATTGTGGAGCGGAAGCTATTTACTAATAATAAATAAAAGCGTGTTAAAAAATGTGTGAATTTAAATGAATTTGGTGGCAAGAGGAAAATATCGATGTTAATTAATTTACCTAAATGAGGTTAGTTTAGTACTTTATTGCAATAAATCTAATTATAATATTACATCTGAGGGCAATCGATTCAATGTAATGAGGAGTTTATTTAAAATAACCATTTTTTTTTACCGAAATCTATGTGAAGTGTTTGACAATTTAAAAAACTTGCCTCTCTTTAGTAAAGATAAGTAGGAGTCCCGGTTTTCTTCAGGAGCAGGGAAAACTTCCTAGGAGGACGCTTGCGAAGGTATTTTATTACGGAAGGATTAAGGTGCAGAGAGAACCACAACTTGTCGAAAGGATGTAAAATTTTGTCGGACCCGGATTTGGTCTAGATTCGTATTTGCGTACATCGCAGCTAATTTTAATTTTTATCGCTTCTAATTTCAATATACATCTAATAAAAATAGGGTTGTTCATTTTTGATGGAAGGAATTTTCAGTATGGTACAAGTTGAAGCCCGCCGAAGTTTTTAAGCCCTACCCTCATTTGACGTCAAACTTTTCAAAGGCTTGCACCAAGTGACGTAACTCGCGCTTTGGAACCGGTTAGGGATGGTATTTTCCGGAAAAGGCCCGGCTTTCAACTTCATCCGGGTGTTATCCCCGGCGCGTGCTTGTTCCGCATTTTAAATTTAAATAACGACAGATTTTCCAGACAAACTTGTCATCTTGGTCGGGGGATATTTCTCCACCACCGAATGTTGTCGCCATTTTGTTAGAAGTGGATGCATTTCATTGTAATCTATTGACCTCTTTATGCTGTGGTATTGGAAAACCAGTACGGAATGGAATGGCGTTACTAATGTTTCTCTTCTATTTCTTCTTCCACTTGCTCATTTTCATCGACTGATAAATCGGTACTACCTATGGTATATTCGTTTGGTGTTTTTGTACTGGCTTTTGTTCATGATGTTAGTTCTTGAAACAGCGGGCACAACCCGCGGTTTTGCCTGCATTTAGTTGATCTCCCTTTTTTTCGGAATGAAAAGCGCCCTATGTTTTATTTCAGTATTTGATACATTTATGTTAGTAGATCTATTTCTATTTGTTATTCCGAAATTGAAAATTTGGTGTTCCATTAGTCACACATAAATAACAAGTATCTTTTTCACTTCAGAATCACCAAGGTAACGGAATTATTGTGCAGAGATAAGAGCTACTCAATTCTTTCACAGAATCCCCCAAATAAGACACAGTTAGTATTCGTGAAAGCAAAGCGACTTTATTTCTCTGTAAGGTATAAAGTTTTCTAACAGTTACTCATTAAGAATGTCATGCATTCTGTAGTGATGTAAATAGTGTTCTTATAAATTAAGGCAAGTCGTCACGTCGCACAATAGAAAGTGAAGCGGGCCTGCGCGGGCGCATCGGGCGCGTTAGAAAGCGGACGGACCCGATGCCGCCCGAACATTCACAGTACCACACTTCGCATTCCTCTGTATGTACTGCCCACCGTGAACTCGGAAACATTCCAAATGATTCAAATTATATTGTATATAAACATAAACTTGTCGAGGGCAATACACAGTGGCGGATAGATAAGCTATCAACATTGTTTGAAATAAATCTATTAAATACTGCTTTGACGCCTGTTTGAGAAGCATGTTAGAATAAATTTGCTGATATTTGTAGAACATTAGACCCCAGTTTAAAATTTCCCATGGGACACAAAGCTTTATTAATGTCGTTAACTCTTAATCAGATTTGAGATTGTTATCTGATCTAGGTTAATCATTATTTAATTGGCTTCCAGGTTATGAATCCCATTAGAATTGAACATTATAACGATTGCAAGCAATAACCCCGAAGTTAACACTAAACTCGTTTAGAATTTATTCCCCTTATCGCATTAGGTCGGATCGACCCCACGCGCGGCGCGTCTGCCAGGTGCGTTGTTTTGTTGCCCTTCCATTGCAGATGGTAATATTGCAGCAAAAGAACTCCGACCCCTTTAAATTGTTGAGGTTGTTTGGCAATGTCTTGATAAATTGCTCATATTCATAATTATAGTTTATTATCATCAGTCCACATAGTAATTGTGTGAAAAATATCACTAAGTATTTGTTACGAGTAAATAGAAGGGAGATTTTGGTGATGGAAAACATGAGTCTGCCCCTGATAAATCTAAAGATTCAGAGTAGCCTACCCTCATTTGGGTCAAGCCTCAGCCTCAGTTGCAATTGAGAGTTTCCTTCCAGGCTATGTGTGCTTACCATCTTCGGTCATATCATCACTAACCATGGTGAGATTGCGGTCAAACAAGCTTATACAAAGTAAACACATGAATAAAAAGAACTATAAATACTTTCTCAGACATATTGATACGCGCAACAAAATTTAATATGTACAAAAATAGGTCACAAACTAAACGTGGGATGAGCCGTCTTATTTTCACGCTTGTTAAGCTGTAACTCTGTAACGCAGGTGTGTAAAATTGTTTCCCCATCCGTACTAAGTTAGGTATGTCCAGACAAGGGGCGGTAGGTTTTTGACCCGCCACATTATTTGCATAACCAAGGTCGCCACAACACCTGCCACTGGTCTGATCCCCGCGTTTTGTGGATACTTGACGGTTATATTCGCTCTCAGTTCATAAACCGATGTCTAAACGAAAGGGACATGAGACGTGTTTGGCGAAATTATGTGCTAATATATTCTTAAGTCATTAAAATGGCTGGCGATTCTGAAGAAGCGAT
Source organism: Polyploca ridens (assembly GCA_951394255.1). Lineage (NCBI taxonomy): Eukaryota > Metazoa > Arthropoda > Insecta > Lepidoptera > Drepanidae > Polyploca > Polyploca ridens. The sequence continues at coordinate 17,961,499 of OX596247.1, read as the reverse complement.
CCGCAAATATAATAAGCCTTATAACGGAAGGAGTATAGCTTAATTTGGACCTGTTTTATCGCCTCACGTGATAATGCATTTCTTGGACAATTAAAAAGGTGTTAATGTCTTTGATCGTGTATTTTTACACTTGATAACACCTGATTCAATACAATACATTCGTAACGTACATGTGTTACAAGAAGCATCAATGTAATCTTGACTAAATGAAATATCATCGACATAACAAAAATGTAGGTAACGGCTTAAGAAACGAGATCATTTGGTTACGTTGAAAGTTTTATTTAAAATTAAGAGTTTGCAAATTGGCGCTTGATTTTATTTCACTAATTTTGGGATGTTACCTAAAGCATCAAGTGTTAGACATCGCGCTTAACGCTTTCGAACTGCTTTTAAACCCGTTCCATGCTTCTAGCAAATATGGATGTTATTGCTGGGACGTCTGTGCTGAGCTCGGAGGTATCGTGAGTTTGCAACTATAATTTCCGCGTTAACAAAACATTCTCAGCGGTAGCTTCCGGATAGGACAATCGCAGAATCCCCTTCTCTTGCACCTTTGTGCCTGTGGAGTTCTGGACGCTTGCCAATTCCACTTTTAGAACATTTTCGAGGTCTCTGTGCAATTTTAGTCCTGGTTATGCGCATAATTTTGCGTACTGTCTTATTGTTGAAGATACTGCGTTATTTTGTTATCAAACGGATTATACAAAATATTGGTTTAAATAGCAATTGTTTAATGAGCCGAAGCTTTTTAAAGCTTTATATGATTACTAGCTGTACCACGCGGTTTAACCTGTGATATTATGACCTATATTCAACCTTCCTCAATAAATGGGAATTAATTTTCCAACCGGACTGGTTGTACTGGCTTATGATATTAGTAGAGACTATAGGCGTGGTGAAGCGTCGTAAAAGTTTTACTCAAGAGAGTAAAGAGCCTTTGGTTTTCTTCTTTGACTCATTCAATTGAGATTTTGGGGTTGGTGTGGCAGGAATGAATATAGGAGCTGTTTCGGACTTGTAAATGACACAAAGTATTGCCGTTTGGTATTTTTATACAGTGGAGTATTTAGCCGTAATATGTTTCTCAGTTAGTTTTGCGTTGCCAGCATATTTAAAATCTCCTGTGTATTTTTCTAAGTACTGACCTTAAATTTCTTTTCTTTTCCAGACTGAACTCTATGGCATAAAATGGCGTAAGCTCGTGTGGGGTGAGACGAGCGGCGGCGGCGAGGGTGACGAGGGCGCCGCGCCGCTCGGCGACCCTGTCATCAGCAGCTACGCGCGCTGCCTCGCCGGGGACATCCTGTGCGTATGGCGGCGCGTGCCAGCCGCCCAGCCTACCGACCTCCTCAATGACATCCCGGTGCACATCCCACCGCCGCTCTCGCTCCGAGCTTCCAAAGAGCTCTGGATATTCTGGTACGGCGAGGAACCCGATCTGAATGGACTGGTCGCACCCGAGCTGATCGCCAGCCGTAAGTATTCCTATAAATAAAGTACTAGATGTTTTGCAGTTTTAAAAGAATTGTATAATCAAACTTTCCGAGTGCATAATTTTAAGCTTGTGCAGAAAATTGTGTTATGTAAATACTATTGTCTAGCATAAATCTAAATTGGGAGAAACAACAGTTAAGTTATCTTGTTGGACTTTAAAAAATCGTCGGCTTTCGAAAACAGGACAATTTTTTTTTGGCACTGTAACAATGCTTATTTGAAGAGTATCTACATATTAAGATGAGCTTGTGAGCTTAATTTAGAATATCTACAGAAAATAACACGGCTTACAATTTGAGTAGATAATGTTAAACAAGAGGAGTAAAGCCAGCAGCGCACAATAGCTCAACTTAACAGCTCGTTAACTCGACGACGTTGTATCGTAACAATTAGCGAGAGATTAACATCTCTCGGCGCGACGTCAGCCCAACAATAGACAAAAATCCAGGAAGGAACAGAAGTCGCTGAAGTGATCCACTTAATGAAAGAGCCGAGTACGAATATTGTAGAAGGATAGTTGATATTTTAAAGGCCGCTGCATTTTGTACTTTCACTTTCTTAACTAGTAGTGCTCCTTTCGAAAGTCAAGTTACGGTAACTTTATTTTCAAAATTATTCCAAGCAAGAGGCAATAAATTCATAGACGGGGTATCATCGATTTATCCCTACTTCGTTAGTCTTTTACCCCCTTATTAATAAATAAGGTTTAAGTCAGTCATGTAATAACCAGGTATTAAGATAGCCTAATCCCTTTTTGTTTATATGACATTAGAAATTGACGGATATATTTTAATCCTAGGTTTAACTATACTTGATTTACACCTTATTTATTAATAAGACGGTTAGAAATTAAAGTATTCCTAGGTTCGTGAAATTCACGATAATAAGTTTGCCCTGCAGTATTCTGTTGAAGAACTAACAAAAGACTGATAAAATCTATAAACGTTTCAGATTTACTTAAAATTTAACGAGGTCAATTTACCATTTCAGGTCTCTTATTATTTGTCCTTGACTAGCGGTATTCGCATATGGTTGGAGAAATTTCAACCGTTGTTATCCGATATTCTTTTCGCCAGCTTACTGAATGGTGTCTCGGTGTTGTCTTATTTGCTAGTACTCGATCTCATTTTCTGATATTTACACATTCATATTACATTGGTACAGTTGTGAAAAAAATTGTCAATGTCGTCCATTTTCCGGAGGTTTCTCTACATCAGCTACCAAAAATTATCTTATCCTCTTTGATCTACTAATGATAGGTATATGATGACATCTTTGGAATTCTCGACTAGATTTCAAGGTCATGTATTAAGATTGTGAGATCTTAAACTGAGTGGTAACTTCGGAGGTAATAAAGAAATTTTTCTACTATTTAATGTTCCTCTAAATGGAGCTTGCTAAAATTACTTCCCTCCCGGTTCATTCGCACCAAGCAATTATTATAAAATTCACAGAGTACTGCGTACAAAAGAAAATAATCATTTATTTGGCTAAAGCCTACAGACCCTCGGCTATAAGTACAAAAGGCGTAGCATTCGACTGTTACATTACAAGTATTACAGCAAGTACGAACGTTTCGCCCGCCCGCCCTATCTGCGAGGTGGGCGGTGGTGTCTTCAGCCTTCAGTGGGGCGGTTCTATGGGAGATATGCCCGTTTGCCTCTTTCGTTTTTCGTTTTCGAAAGCAAAAATAAGTTTTTGTCTTGAATTTCACTGTAAATTCTTGGTTATTTCGATACCCTTGACATGTCGTTGGAAAGTTGCGATAAAACGAACAATTGCTTTGTTCTATACCTTTTTTGAGCTTTCCAAATGTACTCAATATTTTTTTTTATAAATTAACTGATATTTTTTCTATGTTGCTTTTTTAATACATTTTCAAACTCAATAGAAATTGTTTTCCGTTACGTCAAAATTGTTGTGGACTCAAAAGACATGAAAACACGCTTGAAATTACTATAATAATTGTACAATGTATAATTATTATGTCAGTAAAGATGCATAATGCAAATAATAACACTGACCTTTACATAATTTCTTAAATGATCTCATAAAATCTATTCTCCATTCAATAGAAACACGATTATTCTCAGAAACGCGTAGTAAATACTTGTAATACTCTTGACACAATAAAGACCCGATAGCTCGGGACTCGGGAAATGTTATAACAGATATGCTTTCTTTTGTTGTAGGCACTACATGTTAATTAATACGTTTGCCTCGTTTGTTGCCGCCTTTTTTAGTCTGTTGTGTATACTTATCTGCATTTTTTTTAACACTGGTTTAATTTCCTTAAAGACTGGAAAGTCTACTACCTACCGATCTTAAAATAAGAAGCTCAAAGGAATTTGAGCTTCTTATTTTAATATCGGTATATTAGTATTGACACTTGTTGAAATAATTATCAGCATTTTAATATCGTTTTTGTAATGCATTTTAATAATATCAACAAATTAGATTTTATAGCGCCTTCTAGATAAGAAATCAAATATCAACCATCGATAATCACTTCAAAGAATTATTTAGATAGCAGGAATGTCAGAAACATGGCATATATTTACTTTGTTGTTTATGAATAAGCATAGTTTGTTTCTATCTAAATCTTAATAGAATAAGACTATCTCTTTCATCTTCCCCTCTCTTATTTGTTTCTATGATCAATAGATGATACATTTTGAACGTATCCTCGAAACGTGCATTAAGCTTGCTTGTGCTTCTCGCAATCGGCTAATGTTCACTTGAAGCGTCTCGCATACTTGTAGATTTGTCAAAGGCTTTCGACAGAGCGATCTTGTTGAATATCAACAGGTGGCTTGATATGTCAATAAGAAGATTACAGAGTTCGTAGCGGATTTCAGTTGACTACTTTATTACCTTCTTCGTATGAATAGATTCCCGTAAAGTTTATTTTTTTACTTCGTATTTTTTTTTCTGTTTGTAAAATCTATAGAAGGACAATTTTGATGGTTGCTGACCGCGTCATCGTCTAAAGTCAAACGAATAATGACAATGACAAATACACTTGAACGTCACTGATAGTTTACCATTTATACTGAGAAGAGCTAAGTTTTCCTCTTGTATAATATATTATATTTAAATCAATCGGCGCGTGCGCAGGCGCATCGGCCGCGGCGTGCGGCGCCCTCTAGCGGGCAAGTTCACGCATGACCGGCCGAATACTAAAATAGATCGTGACATAAATCTACATAAACGGTATTTATTTTGGTCCATTTGAGTCCATTGTTTTGGTTCTGAAGCTTATGATTTCTATATGACGTTAACTTGTAAGAAATAAGATGTTGTGTTTTAAAATTCTTACCATGATGTTTTACAATGAAGCTAAAACCTGTAAAGAGAAAAACGCATGCTTTGAAATGTACCTATCAATGTAAAATTAGTATATCATTATATCGATAAGAATTTTCCATGATCTTGTTGCGTGAGTCATTGTATTATGTTTTCGTCACTGAAAACATTGTACTCATTGTACAAATTAATTGTCGCCTATTACATTTGCTTTATTACAATACTAAATTGATCTTTTTGTACAAATACAATATAATTTAAATTTATAAAATATAATAGGTATTATTAATTTTTAATTTGCAAGTGTTTGCAAACCTATACCAGGCAGGGCAATTGTCAAATGCTCTCGTTATCGGGAAACAGATAGCGAGGGTCTCGTAAGTTGTTATAATTTTGGTCTTGTGTAACTTTTACGCCAAAATAATCGCCGGAATCATTTGAAATAAGTTAATTGTAATAGTTTTCAATTGTGCTGTCATTTGAGTTACACAATAACCAAATTATAAAAAGTTACGAGAGCCTCGCTCTCGGTTTCCCGAAAACGAGAGCATTTGACAATCACCCTGCAGGTCAAATTTATTTGTACAACATACTACATGTAATATCATCGAAGATTATTTTAAGCTTTGTTACAAGCTTTAAAACAATACATTTCCTAATTTGTAATTATCTCACCTACATTAACGAAACTAATAAGAATCTGCAGGGTTATTTTAAAACGTCGGGTTCGATATCGGAAACGGATTCAAAAATTTTAGAGGCGTATTTCAGCAATTGCTATTTTGATTACCGAAAACTTTTCGATGAATCGAATTGATATTTCCGTAAAGAAACATCAAAAATATTCGAATTCGGAAATTAAAATAGCAATTACGGAAAATCGCCTCAGTAGTTTATGAATCCGTTTCCGATATCGAATCCGAGCGTTTTAAAATAGCCCTGCTGGTGTACCTACAAAATCCGAATACGGATGTACATAGAGTCATGATCAAAAGCATTTCCCTGACCCCAGCCTCTAGGGGTCTTAATACGATTAGAACGTGTATACCGGCGCGTGGTCGTGGCCGTGGTCATTTCAATTGTTTTAGCCTTGCGATTTTATTAACCGTGGTCGCAACTCGTCAGTCGATCGGTTCATAACCGAAACTATATCTCATGCTTTGGATTAAAGCTATAAAGATTTCTGTATGTGCAATTATCTTGTGTTCTTTAAATATTATTTTAAGTTCTTCACCATTTGAAGCACATTCTGTGATATGCGATACAATGTAAAACTAGTGTCCATCGGATATATCATGGAGGTGTTAGCCGACATAGGAAAGTTGTGTAATATCACACCTATGTGCTAAGTGACCGTAAAAATTGTTACACACTGCCTTAGTTACGGCCCGATACAGATGTTAAAATGAATGGACAATTTTAACTGGTTAGTGTAATACACATTTTACTTCCCTTAACATTTCTGCTAAATCGATCCTGGAAGTACCCAATTAAATAGGACCAGCCCTTCCAAACTCACAGCGTGAAAATGTTCTTGTAAACTGCGTATCCACATTTCACCCGTTAGAAATGTCTTGCGGAACGGCAACTCCATTTCATTTAGGTATCGGAACTCGATTCGTTCCCTCCCGCTCTAAGGTCGAGATAGTAACATAAAAATCTTTATTCTGGAATCGAGACACATTCTCCTCACATGTTATGTAGAGAAATATATTTCTGACATAAGGAATTATCAATATTAACAGCGACTCGGGTTGGAATATTGTCTTAACCGAGTGTGTTAGTCTCGTTGCGTGTCTCAATTGTGACGAAGAGCGTGGGAAGGCTGCATTATCTGCTTCCATTTCTATAGAGTTTAATAATATGCTTGTCCACTCTATAATGTCCAATTATAGGTCAAAGTCCTGTGGAGTCCTTCAAGCGGTTTGTGTATTTGGTATAGAAAGTTTTTTAGATACGATATCTCCGTTCATCGATCCATATCAGTAAATAAGGTATTTTGTTTGTTCATAATTATGATGTTGAAGGTTGAGAGGTGAAAGAAATGACTGACGCTTCGCCAACTTTGTATAACGAATTACTATGTGTATCATGTGATTCATGTGAGATCGTGTTTATTTGGCTCACATTTGAATTCCAATGAGATGGTGCATGCCCAATCCCATGTAATTAATGTATCTATTATTTGCTTGCTTATCACTTCCTTACATGCCATTTCAAACTTTTGGGTATGTTTTTAGAGCAGATTCTATACTTACACGAAATTTTACTTTCAAAATGATAGTAAAACAGACAATTAACAAACCAATTCTCGTTCTATAATTTCGTAATACTTTTCATGGTCATCGGTTTGCAAATATTTGTTTTTTTTTTTTTTTCAATTAATTCGCATGTTCATGTCAAGTTATTTCGGAGTGGAAATACTCTTGGAGCTAAAGATAAATCCGTTATTGCGACTATAAATCTCTCCCGGTCACCCAGTTTCCGCTTATATGGAAACTGGGACCGCAAGGACGTCCTGCCTGGATTTAATGTGCACGCCTTGGATTTATCTCACAGTGTATTAGACGTTGATGTGAAATATCGGTTTGTCAGAAAAACAATCATAAATGAGATGCTGCCTTTGTATTCCCACAAAAGATACTCAACATATTAATTCGTGAGTGAATTAATAATATCTATCAAGTATTTGACTTATAATTAAAACCGGAAAGACATTCTTGTCTGACGTATTCGCCTCAACCTAACAGTTTGAATATTTATTAATTTTCAAGTTTTGTGACATTTTTATAAAAGTAAACTCACCCAAAGAAACAAAGGCACCAATAAGAATTAACATCTATACATTGATTTTTTGCATTCTCTTAACCCGCATACTTTCCAAAGTACAACAGTGCTGCTATATGAAAATGTACTTAAGCCTCGCAATCGCAAACTGGTTCAAGTAAAGTTCATTTCAAAACAAAACCAGTTGCATATTTGACAATGTTTAACGTGTGCTGAGATGCAGACAGACCAGCTCCTCGACTGTTTACACGTTCTGTATGCAACCGGTGTGCCGCTGCATTCGATCGAAGGTCGAAGTTGGAACGACTGCCGACGGACGGAAATAGCCGAACGTATGGCAATTTCCCGTTCGGACCAAACTGCCAGAATTTGTGTCTAAATGCATAAATTGTTATTTTATGATAGTAGAATAGTGTTAAATGAAAACGAATGATTGAAATGTATTTCCAAGGTCAGCCTGTCGTTAGAATTCTGAATGATAGATCAAATCCCATTTTCCTTATAAAAAATGACGCTTATTGGAGGATGACACCTAGGCATGATTATAAGTGTATTATTTACTGTGCCTACCTCTGCTAATCAAATTATATTTCATTCATGAAGTAACAGGCTATTTCTTTTCAAATAATGCGGTTGTCTATTTGATACATCAACCTTTGCATATTTAATCTAATCTATATTTTTACCTTGGCTGTATTTTACGCAATTTAAAGAGATTACGGCTAGTTTATGCTAAAATCAGATATCCTTTGTTCCCAATTACTCTGCAGAGTATCCCCTTATACGGACTAAAACCCGTGCAAAAACAAAGATTAACACATCTCGGTGGCCTATCCGGCATGGAATCTCCCTTAATATTTAACCGCTCTTCACCGGTTATAATTTTAACGGAATCCGGCGTCGCACTACGTGAGCCTATTTGCGCGGAGATTAACGGCTGACCCCGGCGGCGGACGCGACAGCGGATAATCTGTTTAGGCTATCCCTGTGCGAATCTGGAGGTTGGGTGGGATGTGAAGGCAGGGGGATGTTGCCGCCGATTTGTGGATGCGGAACATTTCAGGATGTTTAAGCACTGCGGGTTTTTGGTTGGACAACTGTTTCTACGGACCAATAAAAGTTCCTTAGAACTGAGTGAGGCTTGAAAGCTTCAGTAGTCAAGTTCCCTTCCAAGAGTATAATTAAACAAAATACTCATTGTTTACTATGATTATTACTCCGAAGTTATCGGGGCTACTTTGCATATTGTTCGAGCCGGGCACGTGGGCCGGGGGGTGCGGCGGAGGCCGGTGGAGACGTAGAGTGAGAGGAAGGGGTGCAAATGTCACATTACCTACCCCGTGTGGGCGTGCTCGCGGTTCAGATGGAGCCAAGCTTTATCGCACTGCTAATGAAATTAATAAAGGTCATGCTTAAGGTCTGGCCTGTTAATTACACACCTTGTAACTTCTTCAAGAACTGAGTTTGTTTTTATTAACCTTAAGGAACTTTGAAAGGGCTATATTTGTTCAAGTTCTTGGGTTACCTAACGGCTACAAACAAATCGACGTTACATTATGTAAGTCTCATTTTTCGCTGCACAATTGTAACAAGAGTAAAACATAATAAAGACACGTTATTTATTGTGATGAAGATTTCATGTAACGGGGAACCACTTCATTGAATCTGCTGGACTTATTGTTTTTTTACATACTTACTGTTACTTAGATGATATATTAATATCTTCGACTTCTATGGATACTCATAGGTACAGTAGAAGTAGCTTCAGTCTTTATCAGTAGCTCCTAATTGCAAACAAGTCTTATACTGTCAACAGCAATCTGCTAGATGCTCCGAAAATCTTACTGGCTTAACTGGCTCCAATTCTTTGATCAGTATTATTTTCCCAGGAGTGATTTATTGGATCCATCTAGATAAGATCAAATTTACCTTCCAATTACTGGTATATCTCAACACCTGGCACTGGCTGGCGAATGCAAATAGGAGTCGGGGTTGGGGGGTTGGGTTCAAGGGGTGTCAAGGTGGCGCGCGGGCCGCGGCCGCGTTAATTATTAATATACGAACGATATCGCCACCACTTTATCGGGCTCGATCATAGTAATGAAATTATATCAATCAATCAATGAGTTACTGGAAGTGTGTTAGTGTATTGAGTTTAAGCGATTTATTTAGTTTCAATTTTAATACAGTTGCTTTTTTAGTAGTCGTGGTTTTGGTTCTTAGTTATAGTCCATTTTGTAAGAAACTAAACAGCTTCCATGTTCATACAACAACTTGCTGCAATTGACGACTCTTTTCTATTTTATTACATCTCTATTTACGTTACATTCTAAAAGAAATGTCTGCACCCGATGTGTATTACATGATAGATCCTCGACAATCCGCAAGGACAGTATCTGCAAAGCGGGCGGGGTTTCGGGTGGAAGCATAGTACGGCGCTGACGCGGAGGCGGACGCGTGCGAATCGCTATCGATCCGCATCCGCTACCCGCCGATTGGTCCCCTAGCCCCCGCATGCCGCACACCCCAAAGTACCCGCACTAATTTACGCCACGACCACGTGTCCAGCTAACTTTACGGACCCGTGGAAACGCAAATTGTTGTTACAAACAGTATGAAAATAAATACACACCATGCTTACTATTTCTGCAATTAATTTTTAATGATTTCACTAGATGGCTAGGATAGGCTTCTGTTAATGTCAAATATTTTAGCGATTCTAAATTAATGAATGTTAACTTCTTTGAACAGGTTTTTAAAACAATGGTTTATAATAATACATAAAATCTTTACCGACATTGCAAAGGCATTAAGTAAATGCTTCAAATGAATAACTGAAACTGATATAATTTTTATCGCGTCATAAAAGCGTATGAAAGTATACATAAACGCTGAGGAACATCATAACCGT
>OX596247.1:17922622-17950798 GCA_951394255.1 Polyploca ridens | reverse complement strand
ATACGCTAAACTAATGCATGCAGTTAAAAAAACGTGTAGCAGTCATGTATAGTAGGCAGAAACAAGCCAAGCTTGGCAAACGGGACGCGCTATAGCGTCGCGTCAAAGCGCTCTGACGCCACGCTAGGATTTTGAGTACTATTCTATGTACTATGTGTTCTATTTGAAAGTATATACTGCTCACAGTAGAATTAGTACTCTACGCCCAAGCGCGGCGTAAAGCATGACGCTATACCGTGTTCTTGTTGACAAAGCTTTTAGGTCCTTGAAGAACGTCAATGAAAACATGTCAAGTTTTAAGTCGATATTAAAATTAATTTGAATACATGGGCCTTACATTACAGCTAAAGTCAAAATAGAGGTTTTGTTTCTTTTTCTTTATTATTAATTCAACGGATATGATTTGTAAAGGTATTATATACAGAGTGTGACAGTACAAGGTAAAATTTTTGATGAATATATTTTTATTTCAGGCATGATTATTTATATTGTGTAGCAGTTAAGTGTATAGTGTAACAATGTGCCAGTTTAATATAAATATATATACAGTAATTTTACAATAGAAATCATTATTGACGTGTACAAGACTTGTTATGTCACTTTCTGTAAATGTACTTCCATTTAAAAAGAAATATGAATCAAACAACACTAAATCCAAATGGCGTTTAGTTTTATATAATAAATAGAATTCTTAAATTGCAGTGTAAGAATAGTCTTATAACAGAAGTACTTAGATAAATTAAATATTTATTAAGTTAGACCTGGAGGAATATTATTGTTGATGGATTATGGTGTGTCACCCTTATGAAGGGTCCTTTATATGGACAGGTGATGATATGGTATAGTGGTGACGTATGTAGGATTATAGGTGATACACTCTTGTATTGTAGGCTGTCTTTATAGCTGATACACACAGTTGATAGTACTTGTTGATGAAAAAGTTTCAATTTTTTTTCTTCAATTATAAATATGTGAAGAATCATTAAAATAGCTCTAGAAATTTGAAAGTTATGGGACTAAGTTGCAAGAATAATTTCGTTACGCGCCACGAGTCTCAGTCATTTATTGATGGATAAAAATAACAGCAATTTGGTTATAGTTTTAATTCCATTAAAAACATCATGAAACTTCTCCATTGTAATATAATAGTTATATTGTTGCGTTTTTGATCTGAATAATACATCGGCAAAAGACAGCTTACAATACATTGTATATCGGCCGAAACTAAATGTTACCACGCACGAACTTCTTAAAAGAAATATCAAACGTTATAAATAAAATACTAGAGAAATTAAAAAAAAAAATGCAATCTCGATAAGCCGGGAAAACTAGGTCGTTATAGTTAAAGAAATCAACAAGGTCCAATTTGGCATATGAATGGTTTTTGACATTTATATAAATTATTATACCTTTGTATATTTGAGATTTTAAGCATTTCATTTCCATTAATGACTCCAGTCCTCCATTGGTGGCTGGGGTCGACTTCCACTGCGGTCTTGTCGCTGTTAATCATACTTCCTGATCTCTCACTCCAGAATTGATGTTGAACCTCATTTTTCGTAGCGTAGTCTTCGTTTTTAAACATTAAATTCAAGAACTCTGTGTTCTTTTCATAGTTATTTTTTACCTCTGTCATCCAAATATTCTTTCTCACATGTTAGACTCATGAAGTCTTTTTCATACACGTCTTTCCATACTATAAAAAGGATCAGATGAACAAAAGCTGTTCTTTTGTCTCTTAAATCATAACTTTCCTTCCTACCGTTGTTGTTATTAAGTCATTCAGTCTTCGCATTCGACATATCGTTCGGATTTCATACATCATTTTATAAGGTACAGCAAAAGGACCCACCTTATTTATTAATAAAATAGGGCTGCAATAAAATGCATCGTGACGTTGACGTGCCCTTACTAATACATACGTCATATTTACATAAGTGACTCGCACGGTCTCTCAAACTACATAATAATATACAAATGTCACAAGTAACGTATCGCAGTTGTAATTTATTACATTGTTGTGCTGTAATATATTATTATTACTTTATATTTTTCGTTATTTTTATTAAACCGGTATGCATTACCAAAGGAGTTAGCTATGTGTAGTGTTTTAGATATTTTTTACCAACATTTTTAATTTGTTTAGCGTTCGTCCACACAGACCATCTCGTTCCACAGGGTTCTCGTTTCCTCTCATTTTGTAATGTCATTATTTTTGTATAAGCTTTTTACGTTTGTATTGAATTAAATTATTTTCTATTTAATCTATTTTAAAGACACGATGTGAATGGCGCGAATCTTATACACATTTTTTCAAACATTTTAGAAACAAATATATCTAGACGAATTGACCATTAGAAGTTATGTTGTCGAATGTTGTAGTTTTATATGAGGGAACAAGGAGCTCAAATCTTCAGTACCGCACCGCACTGACACACATAGCTATAAACTTAGTGCAAACTTTAATAAATTATGTTACAAATAACACGACTGCCAACTGTGTGTGTGCGTGCGTTGCGGACATGCATTGCATTCTAAAGCGAAACTGTCGTATAGTAAATGTTTGTCTTATGAGAATTGTAACCTCTGCTCGGAAAGCTAAATAGTAACACCAATAGTTTACGGTTAGATAAATGATAATAGTGATAAAGAGAGCCCCCTAGATCATGTTCGTGTAGCATTTGTATTAAAATAATTAGACAGTCATTTTATAACGTGAACGGAGCCAACCGATGAAACATGGCGATGTTGATTCGTCGAATCTCCCCACAGTCTAGTAGTTATGAAATTTTCTATTTTAATATATTTAATAATGTTCGTAAGAGTAGGGAGGTGTGCTGTGAAAATAAAAATATATATGTAAATACATAATGACCGACGCGCGATGTGAATTACTCATTGTTTTTAAAATCTTAATTTAATTTACTTTTAACCCTATTTCTGTGGACATGAAAAATCCAAAAATAAAATCCATTTTTGTATTGAACAAATTGTCAGAAATCAAATTAGTGAAACGAATTGTAAATTATTATCATTTTGTTGCTTAGTACCTAATTATTTAGTATTGTCAGTGGAATCAACTGATGGTAGGCAATTTGTACAGGTTTTTGTATGATAGTTGTGTCGTGTGCGTGCGCAGCGGCGACGTATACATAAATTATTTAAATGTAGCGGCGGCTTCGGTCGCGACTTAACTGAATTATGCCTAGTTGAATATGAAATGTTTTAAATGTGTTACAGCATTTGAGAATATTTAATGATGTTGTATATAGTTTATATTTTGTTTTGTAAAACGACATTTTGTACATATACTCGTAGTAGTATCGAATACCGTTAATTATTTGCCCACATTGCCGATGTATAATGGAGCACGTTTTAAAGAAACCACTCGTAATATTGTTGTACAGTTGTTGAGCGAGATTCGTAGTTGAATGAATTATTTTAAGGGTTTCGTTTTTGACCTTATTTTTTTGTTATTGTGAATTTGTCAATTTTTTTAGGGAATTGGGATAGTACTGTAAATAGTCCTCACCATTATATTAGTTTTAAGCGGTCAAATCCTGATGATTGATGTGGAAATAAAATTTTCTAAATGGAGCAATCATTAGAAATTCGTAAAACAAAATTAGTGTAATACTTGATATTAATATAACTTTATAAATAACTGTGAAAATAGGTAATAATAATTATGAATAAAATATTACATATTTAAATAGCACTGTTTTATTTGTCTTTCGAACATAACAACTGAGTTGTAACATATAACATGATAAATTTTATTTCAAACAACAAAAATATTGTCGAACAACTAACAATGTTTAAGTCATGTTTAAGTGCATCAACATCATCAAATCAGATTTTAGCACACCAGTAAGATTAATTTTACAAATACATTCTTAAAGATTATGCAAGTTAAGGCAATTAATAGCATTCAATGATAGTTATTATAAAATTTACATAATAAATGAACATATTCAATTCAACTCTTCTATAAACTAAAAACTTTAAATATTTTCACACATTTCTTTCTCTTAAACATTTTATTATTTTTCCTTATCATATAAAATATTCTTATTCTAATAAACAAAGCTTTTAAATAATCAATTGGAAAGCATGGGCATGGCATATCAAATTCTAAATTAACCATATCACATAGTATCTCTTGACCTACACTATTTATTTGAACATCAGGCCTGAAGAAATCCTTGAATTTTGTTTCTAAAAGCATGAGAAACTCCCCAAACTTATCGGGTGGTAGTATGCTATAATTATTGATGTTGAAATCTAGCTTGACGCTGCACAAAAACGGTACATCATCCTTATCTTGGTTCTCGTGAAAAGCCTTCAAATAAGTTTTGAGAATTTCACAGCGATGTTGGCGCAAACACTTCATGTAACAATAACCACAGACATACACAAAGGCATTTTTCTCTGGCAAGCAGAGTCTGTAGTCGGTAGTGTAAGCCTTCAATGTTGTATTGAAGTTATTTCCTACTCCGTCAGTTTCATTTTCGTCAAGGAGGTGCTCGATCTCAGACGAATTATCGACGATACACAACTTTAAAGGGCGTTTTAGTAAACTAAATACCAAACTTCTGACGAAGCTTTTATTGAATTGCTTAGCAGTACATTCGTCCTTACCACCAATTCTTTTAAGTCCAGCAAATAATTTAATAAGATTCCTATGACTCATGCGATTAGTAAATAAGACATTTACACCCCAATTGCCCAAATCATTATAAAGCTGTACAACAGATTTCATTGTAATTTGAAAACTATCAATGAATTTCATGTTTTCAGTCACATCAACATCGTCTTTTTTACGAACGACTTTCAAATTCTGAAATAACATTAACATTTGATCCATAAAATCTGTCTGATATTTCTTATTTGAAAATGCATTTTTGTATGGAGAATCGGAGTTTTGAGTGTTTGAATTCAAAAGTTTACAAAGATTATTTAGCTTCTTAAAGAAATTGACAGTATCATCTCTTTTGGGGATTTGTCTATTGAAATGATAATCACATGATTTCATATTGTTCTTAACAACTTTAAGTAAATTAGCCGAATCATACATGTAGAAAATATTTTTTCCTCTTACTGTAAAATAAGTTTTATCTGGTGTAACAGACCTTGTGTCTGATAAATAAAGAAATTCAGTCCTTGGATCAGAAATAAATGCTCTTATGTCTAAGCCTATATCTAGCAACTTTGCAATGACTGTATCAATCCACTTGGAGATTTCAGGGAAATTATTGTACTCTGAAATTAATGCATATGCTATAGGTTGTTTCCAGTTTTCTAAAATACCATGTACCATAAGTACTATAGCATATTTTGCAGGTTGTATCAATTGTTTACCATCAACCTCGTGTAATCCTATAATCCTATCATATTTAATATCATAGTACAAAAAAGGTTTTAAATACATACTACCAACAGAAATACTACATATTCTTTCTTTAGGCGACATGTTGCTTATTTTAATTTTTAAAGCTTTTATAAAAGCCTCACTTAATTTAGTTGTTTTGGGGACTAGAAAATGTCGTAATGAATCTAATGTTGGCAAACTCAGTATATCCTTTAGTATATTATATGAATTACTAGAGTAAAACAAATTGAGGGCAAAAAGATTTGAATTAGCACTATCTAGACATTTTGAAGAACTTAGATGCCACTTAATAATTTGTGACATCCTGTCAGGAAGGAATTTGTAGCATAGCTCTAGAAATGACTGTTTCGTAACAGTTTGACTATCTTCTGGTGGTTTCTCTTCACAGTGCTTTCAGGGTTTTCATTAGCCTCTTGCTTCTTGTTTTCTACATTCCGTGTTTGAGTCCCTTTAGATACTTTGATGATACTCTCACAGAAATCTGAAATGTCTGTAACTCCAGGAGGAGGACTAGTGGTCCTTATATTAACCCAGTTTTCCATAACAGGTATTTTAGGTAATCTAATATTTTCTTTATTACCGGCAACAGAAGTAGGTGGCCTCAAGAAGTTTTCTGTAGTCATAGGCAGAGCTACGACAGTTGGAGGGGCAGTGATGTCTAGATTCAGTGTTGGGAAGGCATCTTTTGTTAAGTACTTCCTGCCTTCAGACACTACAGATCGTTGGACATACTTCCCCTCAAAATGTATCTCGCATATTCGGTGATTCCCTCTAATTCGACTGTTTTCTAGTTTTTCAAGCAGATCTAAGCGATTTACTGCCTTGAGCCACTCATATCGCCTGAAAGGTGACAATTTAAGGTGTTAAGTGTAATGTTTCTTTTCTAATTTGCTTATTAGGTTTAGATTATGAAATAGACACATATTCATTGCAAGCTGCTTATTGTATTTATTTGCCCTGCACTAATTGCGTTTATTTCCAAAATGAGTGATGTGCAATTAAATTTATAATTAAATTAAAACTGTACGGACAGTAAATTGATACCTTTTAGGATTTCCTGGATACGAGAAGTACGATAAATCTTTGTATGCGTACGAGCAACTCTTACATACAGTGCAAACTTTCCCAACCATTTTTAAAAAATAACTGACCAAATATTTAAGAATAGCAAATATTTTAGTTTAGAAGTATTCATTTCGATAATTTTCATTACAACAAGTTAAGCAAGCAAACATACAAACCATGATACAAACAAAACAAACAAAAACTTTCAAAGAGAATGACACTTTGATCACAGACAGACAGGGGGTACATTCCGAAATGGATAATATCGATCACAGCGATCACAGCAATAATTTGCGTACCGAATTAGATATCACGCTTATGACAGCTGAGAACTATCAACAATTCGGAACGCCCGTTATCGCGCTCACAGTATTCAAAACAGAACATTTGAGAATTTAATTAAAATCTGAATTATCAATGCACTAGGACTCCTTATTTCTTTTATAAGTTGACTTGCAAAAAGGAATATCTGCTTTTTTTATTATTTTTTTCTCATAAAATCATAAAAAGTATCTTTGCCAAATAGAAAACCAAGAATCTTATTAGATTTTTGCCGTCACTTTTGACAGCGCTCACGGTGATATCAGTTTAGGGCATGGTCGGTGTGAGCGCAAGATGGCGGATATCATGACGTCATCTATGACGTTTCACGGGACATCGTGAACTGTCATTATTCAATTCGGTACGGGTTTAAGCACGCTCAAATCGATTACAGCGATTACAGCGGTAATTCGGAATGCAGCCAGGGTTGGATTCAGATAGAGGTGGGTACTATTCTAATTCTAATAACTAGCCAAAAAACGGCTAGTTACAAAATAGCCACGGCTAGATTATCTGTCAACACGATAATTGGCTATTGGCTACTGGGTGGCTACTGGCTACAGGATGGCTACTGGCTACTCGCTAGCTAGAAAGAATGAGGAGTTTTCTTACCTGCCTAAGTGTTGATAATTCCAACCAATTTGAACCTTAAGTGCACGTATTGACAAGTATTTTTACCATAGAGGTATCATAAGAAATTCTCCTCATTACGAGAAGTTTACGTCACACACAGCGGGTAGCCGCCTAGCCGCCACAGGTCACTAGCCGCCACTAGCTGGCCGGCTAGCCAAAGCCATTCTAGCCGCCACTAGCCGGTATCTGGCCGGCTAGCCAAAGCCAATCTAGCTGAGTAGCCGGTAGCTGTGTGTGCGTGCGTGTAGCCAAATAGCCAAAATAGCTGACTAACTAGCTGGCTTTTACACCACATATAGCCGGCTAGCTAAGCTATTGAAATTTCGGCTAGTTACCTATCGCTAGATTCAGACCCCCAGAAAATTATTGTCTATGGAAAATAAAATTATACTACTTTGTCGAAAATAATACTACGTTTCGCTTTTCGTCCATTTTGTTATGAATTTAAATAAAAATGCATTTGGTAGGAAATTTTAGTTTTATTGTTATCGTACAAATCAACCAAATTTAGGCAAGTAGATGTTTATTTCAGCCAATTCGTCTTTCGGAACTCTTTGGCATTGACACGACTACGTAGTACTATTGAATATTCTGTGACACGACATAGCATGTCGTCAGATGGAATAGATTCAATACACATTAGGTACATTTACTTTCTTTCACAGCATCGCATGAAAGTATCAGGAGTCAATAGAGCGATTTAGTACAACTACCCATTACAACTTTATTTCGTAAAGTAATATTTTTAAAATTTCAACCAATAACAGTAGACATTACGATACCTACATACTACACATCACAAAATTATGGTACAAATAGTATAATTATAATACGAAATCCAACCCTGATCACAGATTAGAGGTATCAGATGCGAATGTGACCTTATTGGTCACATTCGCATCTGCTAGACACGAGATCTGGCTTCTCATTGGCTATAACAAAACGATATACGACGTTTTGTTTATTTCTTTTTGGTTAGAAAATGTGGGCTAAGGCGTAAAGTATTATGCCTTATTAATTTATTTGGGATAGGTCTCTTTTCATTTTTTTAATTTATATTAAAATAATTAAATGAAACAAATACAATTAATAATTTATTTCTTTTTTTTACATTTACAAATTTATCTAACAAACGGATTTTTCTTTTCCCTGATGAATAAATAGATGTTCTAATTTTATAATAGCATCCTTTCAGAAAACGTGTTACTTGCTGGTTGTTGTCACTGCAGATCGAAGCTCCTTTCCTTTTCTTCTTCTGTTGAATGGTGCAGTTCCATTCACCGAGTCAAATAGGTCATCAAAAAAAAACTCCTCGGCAGTATTTTGTAAAGACTTTCTAAGAGGTCTTCCATCGGCATGAGCTGAAAAAAAGAAACAGTTACATTATAAGATCATTTCATATTCAAAATTAAAATACAAAATAGTTGACTCGCCAGAGTCTATGGTTGTGTTATACATAGATTCATAAATAATAATAATATAGTCTGGCATACGAAAGTAGAACCTGAAAAAGAGCGGCAAATTAAAAAAAACTAGATGTGGTGTAGTACTATTGAATATTCTGTGATGTGGTATTACTAAGTATAGTAGGAATAAATTGTTTTGATATTTTACAAATTTATATAAGTATGTTTGATTTTCCTAAGTAATATTTGCATGTAAATGAGTTAAAATTTTACATAAACTCGTTATATCCTATTTTTATATAGAATGCTTTTAAATAAATAAAACTCGTTATATTCTATTTTTATATAAAATGCTTTTAAATAAATATCCTGGGATATTCCTCACAAACGGTTATCTGGTCTCAAACTGAGCGTACTATATATATTCAAATTCAAAAATTGTGGAAATTTAATTATTTTCTAGTCTAATCTTTTTTTACCTTCGTAGAACAATATGGATAGATGTTTCGGTGATTAGCGACCGTAGTAGTTCATTTACCATATTGTAGAACATTAAGGTGATCGAAAGAATGAGATGGTGGACACTATACCACTCATTTAGCTATAAAGCCATTATGAATAAAGGCTAGTTGTAGTTGTTAGTATCAAAACTCGTTCTGGTAAACTAGTTGACACTTTTTATGCCGGGTGACGAAAGTGACAATAATAGAATGTTGCCATGTAAAGAGTTTCAATTACAGCCAGGCTCAACTTTCGTTTGCCAGACTCTAACATGTGATGCGATCGTCGGACGATCGCACCGGTTACCCGGTGTGTAGTAACTGAACGCAACCCTAATATCTGTGAGCGCTTTCAAGTGTCGGTTTTATTGTGTTTTCGGCAAAAATCTAATAAGAATCTTTGGTTTTCTATTTGGCAAAGGTACTTTTTATGATTTTATGAGAGAACAATAATAAAAAAGCAGATATTCATTTTTGCGAGTCAACTTATAAAAGATACGTTCTAGCACATTGTTAATTTCTCAAATGTTCTGTTTTGAATACTGTGAGCGCGTTCACGTGCGTTCCGGTTCTCAGCCAACTCAGCTGTCATTAACGTGATATCCTCTATAGCGTTATTTTCCAATTCGGAATGTACCCGTCAATGTCACTTGCTTGCTGTCTGCAGTGTTGCCAACTTAGCAACTTTATAGCTAGATCTAGCTATTTTTTGGTGTTAGTCAGTTACAATGAGGAATGTTAATAGGTATGCAAAATGGCTTGAAAGTTTGTAACAGTAGAGCAATTATGTATACAAATAGATTAGTTTTTGTTTCGTTCAAAAAAACCAAGTAGTTATGATTTTACAGACATTTAAAATTCCCCTAAATATCGAGGCCCGCTAACGGTCACGTGACCGCGGGTGACGTCATGTTTCAACGCTCCGTTCACTCATATTAGTCGCTAGCGGTGGTACGTAGGTATCTTACGCTATTAGTGGAAAGTTTTTGGATTCGATTTATGGATTTGAAAAAGGGCAACCGTAAAATCTACATAAAATAGGTTGAAATGAAATGAAATTGTTTATTTCGCCAGAAATGTCGTACAATTTAGGTGGAATCTTAAAATAAGGTCTACACATTTCGCTACAGAATAGCATGCAAAATTATAAATTTAAATTGAATCTAATAATTAATGTAATATAATAAATATAATTAAATAAGATGTCCAAATCATATAATTATTTTACTAGTTTTATTATTTATCGACGAATAGTTATTATTCTGTTGCCGCCGAAAAGCGAGAAGAAAGAATGCAAATGCTTACTCTCCTGCCTGTCTAAATAATGATTTTATAGCTGCAACGCAAGTACGTACTTATTGAACCTTTTAAGTTTCATGTTATAGACAATAAATTAGTAATGTTTGTCTATACCTATTTATACTCTTCTTAGTAAATTTAAAAAAATACATTGTTTATATTGCAAATGCAGCGAGTTGAATAGATGTATTTAACCTTTTTTATGTCTTATCTTTTTTATACAACTAAGTCGGTAAACAAGCATACGGCCCACCTGATGGTAAGCGGTTACCGTAGCCATATAGATGCTTGCAACACAAGAAGCATCGCTCACGCGTTACCGACCTTTCCCCCCTCCTCAATGAGCTCTGTCTACCTTACTAACACGCGCAGGAACACAATCTACTTTATTTATCCAAATAAATAAAATTTAAGTGTCTGTTATGTAGTATCAAAATAACAGCTTTTTATTAAACGTACATGAAAGTACCTATATACAGTTGGCGACACTCGATAGTGTTTTAGCCGCTAAAAGTTCGGCATAATCTGGTCGCTCCCCCTAAGATGGTCGGGTATCCTTCGAGGATTTTCCCACGCTAATAATTTTTTTTTTATTAATTTTCCGGCTAATCTCCGAAAGGCTGGAACGATTTTGATTGGATTTTTACTCTCAGTTAGCTTATGGTACCTATAAGAAGTAACATACGTTACATTTATTTTAGAATAAATATTTTTCCCCGCAAAAAAACGGCTGGACCGATGTAGACGAAACTTTCACTGATAGATAGGGGATGTTAATTATAAGGAATAACTTAAGCTACTTTTATTTCAGATAATTTATAAGGAGTTCCTTGCAAAATAATTAAAACGCTACGCGCGGGTAAAACCGCGGCTGCGCTGGGGTATCAAATAACTGCACATTACAAAAGTGTATAATATTTAGGTTCATAGTAGACTGTCACTATTCTTACGTCAAATCGATCTTCACAGCATTAAACTTTGCTTTTATTTCTAAATAGATCCAACCCCTTCACAGTTTTTATCCATTTCTCTCGCATTTGGACATCCATTGGAACGAGTAAAATCAACTTTTCCGGTGGACTGGTGGTTGTATTTTTACATTTTGGTATAACACATGATTTTCTAGTATTTGTATTGGATATTTAAAAACCAAAAAGTCATAATCTTCTAGGGTAACGTACGGAAGAGCGCGACCCGTCAGGGTATTTGTTCTGTGAGCGCGATTGACTGAGCGAGCGGTGTAACATGACGTCATCGCATCGAGTACCGGGCCGGTGGAATCCCTCGTCGCGCGCTCGTTTTAAAATTCCATATCTCAGAAACTAATTGACTTATCAAAATAATTCTTTCACACGTATTTTTTATTTTCTACAGTTAATGCGGAGAGCTAAAATTCTAAAATAGTGAACATTCTTCATTTTATGAAACATAGCTAAATTTATTTAGCTACTTTTTCGAGCAACTTTTCACTACTTTCGAGAGTTCGTTATAGGGCACTGGGTCTCGAAAGATAAAATCTAAACGCGACGCTATGAGTTTGGCCGGGTATTCCCAGTTTCATTTCTTCATTCAAACCATATATTAGGTAGTAATATACTATAGAATAGTCTTTGCTATCTGTGTTCTGCAACTTCTGCCTTATGTTGTTTTATCAATTTAAAATTAATGCTCGCTGTTTTAATACATATTAGTGTGAAAAGGGAACTAAACCTGTGAAAAATAACGATCGTAATTTACTGATTTTTAATACTCTCGTGTTTGATTGAATAAAACATGATTATTTATTGTTATCTACCTACTGAGTAACATTTAGCTACTTCTAGCACCTTTTTTGGGTAACAAAATCTGGCAATTTAGTAACTTTTTGCAAAATGTCTAGCTACTGACTAAAGCTAGCAGCAGTGTTCGCAACCGTACGATAATTATCGTACATGTACGATAATTTCATAACTACGTACGATGTACGATGGAACACGACTATCGTACGCAGATTGTACGATAATTTCCATTCTGATGAAAAATTTTATGATTACACAGATAGCCAATAGCCCAATAACAATTACAGTTGCTTTTTAGTGTCAGCACCATCTATTGGCTCATTTCTTTCTTAGGAACATATTAGGAACACATGCTGTTGCTTCATGGCGCAATCTTGCTACTGTCTTTCAATCAGCGATCGATATCGATATCGTCGTTCGATGTGGTGGAGTGTTGGCAGTTATGGTCTTTTCGAAATTGTAAAAATAAAAATATGCTTGTTTTCATGTGTCTCTATCCTTTAACATTATTTTCTTCTTTATAAATTCGAGATGTTGGCGCGAACTATTATTTTTTTTCCACTTAAACAACGTTAAAGTTACAAGATTTAAACTATAAAGTATTTGCAACATATTATTGCCACGTTTCATATGATTTTTTTAAAGTATTTTAGCCATTTTCATGATGGATACGATAATTTTGATCCATATACGAGCATATACGATAATTTTACGGCTCTGGTACGATAGCTGCCTGGCTTCAGGTTGTGAACACTGGCTAGCAGTTGGCAACACTGGCTGTCTGTCACTTGTAAAGTTGTGGATTGTGGATAGTTCGATAATATGTTAGGAATTGTAAAATTTTATTGTTTTTCTAAATCACATTATGTAATTAAAATAGTGTTAAAATATTCTTAAACCAATATTCGCTCAGATTTACTTACATCTTCCTGCCTCATTAGAAATTTCGTCAAGAACAACGATAAATAAACTTCATATTTACATATCACTGACTAATAAATGAAATGACAATGAAGATAAATGATAAGAATTTGAGCGCTTTCGCTTCTTCTGCGACCCCTGTGGACCGGGAGGGATGGCTCGACATTCGTGGGGAAATCGGCAAGAGCTACCAGAAGCGATGGTTCATGCTCAAAGGGAATCTTTTGTTTTACTTTGATAAGAAAGGCGATAAGGATCCAGTTGGGGTCATTGTATTGGAGGGATGTACTATTGGTAAGTGAGATATAAACCTATGTATCATGCTCTTCTTTTGGAATAATGGTTCTGAATATATTTATTGATGAAGCTACACAACACAATCCAACAATTGAATCCATCAAAATAGAAAGTAATTTGTTTGTCCTTCCCTCACGTTGTAACAGAACAAAGGATTATCTTGATTTCTGTTGCGTGTTTACTTTAGATATTGGATAATTTTATCTCAGTGACTAAAAGCTTGACTTGCTGTTTAGACGTTTGAAACAAAAAATAATTCCAAGATCTGAGTCAACTGATTAATCAGAAAACAGAATGCTCTCTCTTTCACACAACATCCTCCTCTGAATATGGCCAAGACTCATTCATTCAAATTGTCCATCTGTTTTCCAAGGTGTCTGTCTATCAGTCAAGTCAGTGTAAAGAGCTTTATTTAGTAAAGCTCTTTACACTGACTTGAAACCAATGTCAGTGAATTATGTAGTCACAGCCAGTCAGTGAATTATGTAGTCACAGCCATAACTTAAAGATAAGGTAAATTATAAGGAAAACTATGTTCAAGTTTGGTTCTAAAATAGATTGTAACATTTGTATACCATATAAATTTTCTTTACTCAAATAGTACCTGGGTGGTGACCATGTTTTGCTCGAAACTAAAAATTCCACCATGTATTTTATATACTTCTCCATTCTCCTGCATTGAGATTAAGGTGGGTACTGACCGGCATTACGGGGCGTAATGCCAGTCAGTACCCACCAGCATATATGTATGCATGTATATATACATGTATGCAGCGAGTATGATATGTTACGCTGTGTGATAAAATCTGTTTAAAACACACTGTCTTGTTTCCCCACACTGACTGCAGAAACACGTAACATTAAGGCCAGAAACACCAGTCAGTACCTTCAGGTGCGCAAATAAAATGCATTCTAATCAACTTACAGAACTTACTGAAGAAGAAGCGTACAGTTTCAAAATAGTATTCCAATGTGAAGGAGGCCGGACGTACTTCCTTTGCACCAACTCTCAGGCAGCGATGGAGACGTGGATGAAGGCTCTAGCGTGCGCCAGCTATGACTACATGAAGCTCATGGTGTCTGAGCTGCAGAGGCAGTTGGATGAGGCTCAAGGTGAGGAGAAGCCAATGTTTTTTTATACCACAAAGGTCGCAAATAAGCATACGACCTGCCTGATGGTAAGCGTGGCTGTAGCCTATGGTCACTTGCAAAACCAGGTGTATTGACCTTATGTTTTGTATAGATTGACCAATTAGTACATTTAATTTAATAATTGTAAATGGCAGTATTTGTGTTATGAATAACATGGGCCAGTGACCAGTTTCATTATTCTACCAGCTTTTCGCCCATGACTTTGCTTGCGCAGATTCATATTTCTATATCATTTTTCCCACTTTGTTGATTTTTATAAAATAAACCCCAAGATTAGCTTAAATTACATATGAAACCCCATGAAAATCCATTCAGTGCTTTCGGAGTTTAGTGAGTTCAATCAAACAGACAGATAAATAAAACAATTGGTATCTTTGGATTTTGTTACTCTCCCTTCAACCCAATCGATTATTGGTAAATATGAATGTATTGACACGCTGGTTGTACAGTTTTATTAATAGTATAGATTGAAATGACTTTTTGATTTTGAATGGGCAAAAGGATTTTTTCATACCAGCAGTCCTGTTGTCTTCGTTATAATTTATTAAGTATTATTAAATTTAGTATCCCACTTACAGCGGAGGCAGCAGCGGAAGCAGCAGCGTTAGTAATGATAACACCCCCTGAAGAGGAGCCCAAGGTGCCTCCCAGAGGGCAGCGGTACAACCCCTTCAATAGAGTCACAGAAGGGGAGGGCAAAGTCGTGCAGGGGAGTAGACATCGTGAGTAACTTTTATTAGAGTACTAGCTGCCCGGCGCAACTTCGTTTGCGTAATATCCTACCCTATAACCTAACCTTGAACGAATTAACCTCTGGACGTGAAGCAAGACAAATTAGTATGAAATCACGTTCAACCAACTTTTGCGGGGGGATGTCACTCTCACAAAGATCTATTTTACGTAATTATTACAACGAATGCAGAATCGTGTGTATTTATACTTCACGCATACTACTATTTTTATTTGTGTGCAATATATTTATACTATTTTTGCATAGCACGCTCTCCTTTTCTAATTACAACAAATACGAAATTTCTTTACGAACTACATACACAAAATTCACATTTACACTAGTGCATGACACAGTCGATACGGTAAGTCGATGAACGAATGAACGATTTTCGGTACGGTATGGCAAGTAACATAATTATTTTCCGTCTATTTGCAATAAGTCATATATTTTATTTATTAGTTATCGTTTACAAACTTTTTAGATTATGGCATCTTACTGATATTATAAATGTGAAAGTTAGTTTAAGATATCGATGTTTGAAATTAATCATGTATAAACAGCTAAACGGATAAATTTGGCACAAAATAGGAAAAAATGCCGTAGAGCGGAAAGTACTAATAAATCATTGGTAATACTTAATAATAAAACAACTTGACCTATTATGTTGACAATTTGTTCTGTTTGTAGGGGCATGCTACAGATATTTTTTAGACAATAGGGTACATGCATTTAACTAATTTATTCATAAAATGTATTTAAAGAGACCTTGGTATGGAACCCTAATGCCCATTTTCGCTAACAACTCTTAAATAATAAGTAACCCTTAGGCGCCGATCCCACAGAAAGATTTCTGGAGTTCCGAGTTCCGAGTTCTGCATCTGCATCTCCTTGTTGACTATTGTGCACACAGCAAGCAGTCTAGAGTTCTAGAGTTCTGCAATGTTCGCTACTGATCGCACATCATACACTTTTTTTACTTTCAAAGGCCCCACATAGCTTACAGTCAACGCGGAATGCAGAACTCGGAACGCGGAACTCTAGAAGTCTTCTCTGTGGGATCGGCGCTTTAAGGCTAATTAGGTAACACTTAACGCTAGTTTTATTTTCAACGATATTTAGGTAACACCTAAATTAAAAAAAACTTGCAAGTTTGAGGTGGTATATAAAAATAATTTGGAAATTTATGCTCTAATAAATAGATATTTATACCTCCATGGTTTATAATTTACCTATAGTAAAGTTTAACATAGACGTAATCAGGTAATATATTGCGTACGCAAAATCTTTCATTCGTTTTTATTATTATCGATATTGTTCTCGACAGCGTTAAGCACTAATTCTAATATGACAATCATGTCATAATAATAATGAATGAAGGATATAAGCCGACTATGTATGAAAGTGATAGTTTTCGGTATTATCTCATGGAAGTTTTGGTTTATTTAATATGGTTGGATAATATTTATGCATGATTTGAAATAAAATGATTTTAATGTAAATTACTTGTAAAACTGTAATAAAAATATACTTACTTGTGAAATTAAATATTGCTCTTTCCACCACTATAATTTCTACGTGATTTCACGGCACATTTCGTCATTTTCTCCTAATGTTTTCTCGATGACATTGAATGTTATACTGCGACAACTGTCATTATTTTTTTCAATACCATGCCTAAAAAGCATGGTTCGTGGCGAAAGGGGTGTAGGCGCGGTCACTATTAGGGCAGGTCCAGAGGTTAAATCGTTCAAGAACCTAACCTACCCTAAGCCACCCTACCGTTAAGTTTTCTTAAATTTTCTAAGTTTCTGCGCAATTTTCTTAATATTTGTTTCAGTAAGAACCTTGTACAGAGTATTAGAAAACTTCAAAAAAAAAATAGGCCAAATCGGTCAAGCCGTTTTCATGTTATGTCGTGACAACGGAAAACGGGTTTCATTTTTATATATATGGTGTAACGGAAAGGGTATATACATCCGAAGGGGGTGAAGACTACATCAGGTACAGACTCTCTATAAAAAGTTTCAGCTCAAAATAAGGTACTCAAAAATTCAAACCAATTTTTTGAATTCAAGTATATTGAATTAAAATCATAACCAACGTGTCACCGCTCAATGAAGGTCATTATCATTTTGCGTCCCTTGCTAATATTAATATAAAATTTTATCTTCCGCGATCTGTGCGCCTTGTACCAAAAAAGTGGATTAGTGTAATGTATATACACTTTCCGTTACACCCTGTATATAGATTATAAAAATAATTGAAAGTTCACAGTTGTTGCACAACAGAAATCTTACAGGCAAAGAATGTAACTTTATCATGTTCGCTGCGAATTCACTGTATGCCTATCTCAATAAATGAGTTATGTAATGCACAAATAATTTTTAAAATTGGTTATTATCATTATAACCTAGTAATTGTGTCTATATGAGACAGAACTAACAGCTGCAGTGTATTATGAACCTTATAGTAGTGATCTAAGGTTGATTGTAAGGTTTAAGCATTCTTTCGTTAATCTTTGGGGCCCTACTATCTTTTCTGTGCGAACGAAGATTCACGACGCGCCTTATCAGTTGGGTAATACTGTGCCTATATTGTATTTTTTTATCATACATTTTCTAGTTTTTCATTTATTGAACAAATGACAACTATTTATTAATACCTGTATTTTTTTATTTCAGATAAAGAAAATCTAAGGCCTGATTTGCCCCGTAAGAAAGTACCATTCCGTGACATACATACAGCTTACGGACGCAAGATATTAGCCGACAGAAACGAGTGGCGAGTGAGGTTAGCGAAAAAGAAAGATGGCCTTATTGAAAAACCTCTCATACAGTTTTAAGACAAGAATTTTAAACTTAGACCTATGACATAAGGTATATTTTCGTTTAATATAATCTATTCTTGATACTTGAAAATCGAGTTACTTAGAAATAGAGGGGTTAGACACCTGGGGGTTTATGGTCTAACGCCAACACTATACCTGGTTACTATACTTTGGTTCTAATTCCATGATGTCATCTAATGGCTTATCATTAAAACGGATTGTGATAAGTGGTGGAGTTAGACGATAAACCACCTCAAAGTTAGTAGTCAGTACTTCATTATTTATTTAGTTTAGTTTTTATTCATGCTAGACAGTTTGTTGCTACATCAGCGCAAAACAGACAGGGAGCCAATTCTCAGCCAATCGAAATTAATTGCTCGATCGAAAAAAGTACGAATTCGAACTTTTATCGTGTGTTAATCACGTTACGTTATTCCGGCAATTTCGAGGCCGGCATTTTTAGAAGGAAAACCACTCAACTAGTCCTTTGATTCGTCGGGATCGTTCGAATTGACTCCGCCCCTCGAAATTTATCAGTCGAATAGGACTCGAATCGTAAGTTCGATTCGAAGGCTAGTTCGAGGGAAGTGAGAATTGGGTCCCAGGTTATCATGTGGCAGTGTGTGATGAATGTCCCAAGATATTTATTTATAGTTTTCGGGGACTTAAACGAAACGCTGCCCATGCATCAAAATAATATTTGTGTGTCACTGAGCATAAAATGTTATTATGGCTCATAATATCAGTATTTAAATTAAAAATTCAGTATTACAAAGAAAATATGATATAATATATTATATCAAAATGCAATTTGACTGTAGATTTCTTATCTGTGGTTATCTAAGTCTGTCTACCTCAATGGGAGACAGGCGTGACGAAGTGTATGTATAATTAATTATAAAATTACCGATTGTGCTTGCCAAGTAAAATAAATGCTTATTATTTTATTCTTAAGGTGAGTGGTCTTCATTTTACGAATCGCTACATAACATGTTCCTGCGGTGAGTAAGCCAAAGCTCACCATGGTAAGTGATGATGCGGCCGAAGGTGGTAAGTACACAAAGCCTAGAAGGAACTGGCTCTCAAGTGCAGCTGTCGGAACACGCCGAAAGGTGCTTGGCGACAGATTTTCAACTTGAGGGTGGTAGCCAGCCAGGCGGGTACTACGAAGTACCATACCACCGTGCTATGCGCTATCTCACGATGTTTTCCTTCACCGAAAGCTCAAGCTTACTGTAGGATTCGAACCCGGGACCTTCGTCTCGGTATCTGACGTCACTACCACTGAGCTATCATCGCCTTAAAATCGCTGTGCTGGCTGTGTGTAGGAAATACACTAAAAAATATATTTTATAAACACTATTCTACAAACTACATAAAAACAAAATGGGGACCATCCACCTCGATTAAATCGAAAACCGCTGTGGTGTTGTGTTCAATTTAACATTGAACATGCTCAGATAGTTGTAATTACGAATGAGAATGTTGCCGATTCTGTTGTAAGTTGTAACATCTCTCTTACAAACATTATTGAAAAAGGATAGAACATATTAAAAGCTGTCAAAGTAGTCTTTGCCGTTTTCATTTGTGGGTGAATAGACGTAACCAATTTTTAGACAAAATTTATGTAAATACAAGCAGACTAATTTGACAGGACTAAATTTCTTAC
Organism: Polyploca ridens; assembly: GCA_951394255.1. Taxonomy (NCBI): domain Eukaryota; kingdom Metazoa; phylum Arthropoda; class Insecta; order Lepidoptera; family Drepanidae; genus Polyploca; species Polyploca ridens. The sequence continues at coordinate 17,930,805 of OX596247.1, read as the reverse complement.
ATCCTTTTCTTATATTCTTTGTTAGAAAGAGATATAGCGGACTAAGTTAGTTTAGTTGTAAACAACAGAATTAGCATCATTATATAAAGGGCTACATTAGAGTTGTGACCACAGACAAATCCAATAAATAGATAACGCAAGTCTCTCCATCCCTATGAAAACCAAGCGTGCCACGTTTTTTATACCTACAATAATGTCACAAGAGCGCATTAGTTAGGCTGGCACATTGATATTATAATAGATATGCTACCCTCATACTAAGCGGCGTTCAGTTATTGTTGAATTAGGCGAATGCGATAGATAATACGGAACGTATGATACAGAAAGAGATAGCTATATGTAGCCGCTAAGCAAAATTACGACAATTGTCTGAATTTGTCTGCAACAATTAGCGTGCGTTAATGCGATATCTACCTCTTTTTATTATAATATCATTGGGCTGGCATTAGAGCTATAACGTGAAAATGAAGCGATCCTATTTGTCAGCTAAACACATCTCTCGCTACGCATGTCTGGTGGACATGCAGCCTTATGCGAGTTCACTGTCCGCGCGAAACAGTTTCAAAAGAAGATTATTGCTCTCACTCTTTGCGCAGCTTTTGACACGCGAAGTACAGTTTTAATTTTAACTCTTGCGTCATCTAATTATTTAGATTTATATCTGTGGCTGTGGCATATTCGTGTGTCTCGCTAATTTCTGGTGGAAACCCTTAGATTAGATTTATCAAAAATACTCAGTAATGAAATAAAACATTAAGTTTGTATTAAGTAGTTTTATTTTTAAAAAATCTTGTTATATAAACCAACACTTTACAGTCAACTCATATACTATATATAGTGTAGTATAACGATAAGTTATTTAATAATAATTATAGCCGCAATACGTCTTATACTACAGTGGTGTCGAGCGTGTAATTACAATGCGTTTTGGTATTCAACTTCATTTCTAATTTAACTAGATAACATTGAGCAATGGACACACAATTTTATGACGTGACGCTAAACATTTAAGGTACAATTCACCATACAGTCCGCTACGTTTCTGTGAGACACTATACATAACAATGTGAAAAATTAAAACGTAAAACGTGCGAATGGAAGACGGATACAATGCCCAGTGTGGAGATTAATACATGGTAACAAGTAAACACACAAACAAGCGTGTCAGGTGTATGAAATGTCAAACGATATATTAAAATACGCCTCTAATATATGCACGGTTATAACGTGACGTCATTTTACATCGACAAGTGACTGTCATGAAACAGTGCTTCAAACGAATAAAATTACATTTTCAGTTAGTTCCAAGTATCTTATTTGTAATATATAGCAATATTTCCTAAGAAATATTATAAATACTTGAATGGTTATTCCATACCCCCATGTCGCAACAATTTAAGACTTATTTTATGTAATAAATGTCATAACAGTTTCAAAACACAAATAATGAATAATACCGCCATTTCGTATAAGTTGTAACTTATCTAAGTATTTAAAAATCTACAAAAAGAACGTGTATTTGAGATGCAACGTATACTATTTCATGCATTTTCAAAAAGAATTGACAGATGTCACGTGGTGACAGATCGTCTGTCATTGTGACGTCATTAGAAAGTATGGAAGATATAATTCATGGGGAAGACGTTTTGTTATAAAAACATAGTTTAACTACCATAAAAAGGAAAAAAATATACATAAACAAATAAGTAGTATCAGTTGCATCTCAAAAACACAAGAAGAACGATAAATATGAAAGAAATATTTGGTAACAATGCCTTAAAGATTAATTTGATAGACGTCAAAGTTTACAAACATAATTGATTACAAAACGTTAGTATTTACATAGCTATAGCTCTACAATTTACAATAAAAGTGATCACTAACCGACACTAAAGCTAATAACGATTAAAATTGAAGTGACGAAGGCATTCTTAAAGTTAATGAAAGAAAATTTAAATAGTTGAAAGATAGGTAATATACAAAACTATGTTAATTAAAATTAAGTAAAAAAAACAATGTATATTTATATTATATACAATTTGCGTGGTGGGTGGGAAGTTAAGAGTCTGGCCACTTTATAATAGAAAATAGGTTACATTTTTGGTCCTAGACAAATAATAAAAATCTTCTAAAATTAACCTTAATACAATGGTATAAAGGTCATGTTAAATATGGGTATAAACATCAAGCAAAGTGGCCAGGTGCTAGCGTGGTGGGTGTTGCGTATCGATAATGCGCTCACTTGGAAAGTGCACCTTATGTTTGTTAACTTAAGGTTCATAAGGTGAAGTGAGCGGGTGAGAGCTCGTGTGGCGATCATGTCAGTTCGAAGCGCTTCTTCCGCTCGGCGACCATGCCTGCGAGCGGACCTACACTTGTTCGACCGCTTACCGAACAGGGCTGTCTCGCGCTTAGTTCTGAAAACAGAAATATATTTCCTGAATCCGCGTTTAGGCTAAAGAAAAAGAAATGCTAATGGTGCTGATTCTGTTGTTTACAACTAAACTAATTTTAGTCTCACTATGTCTCTTTCTAGCAAAGAACATAAGAAAAGGACGTAAGAAATTTAGTCCTGTCAAATTAGTCCAATGCTTGTTTTCAATATAAATTTAGTCACCATCTATCGCGGTTACTTCTAAATACTTCTAAATGAAGACGGCAAAGACTAATTTGACAGCATTAAAAGTTCTATCCTTTTTCAATAATGTTCGTAAGAAAGAGATGTGATGTGACTAAAATTTGTTTAGTGCGATTTACAACAGAATCGGCACCAATGCTTGCCTAAAGTCTATCGATCTTTTGCCGACTGTTAGGGTCAATCTGTCAATGTGTAGCGACTACATACATGTAGTTCACAGTCCAATTGATAGATGGCGTGACAATATCCTGCATCGCGCTATAGAAGTTTGGACAGCAATCTGCATATATACAACTGTCCAGTATGTACAGCTGGAAAGCGTGGCGTTCAAGCCCTGGAAGTTCTTCCCTTTAAAATAGAGGAATCATCCAACCTTGCTCTTCCATAATGAGTTCTACTAGAATAAATACACAATAGTTACCTGAACGGGTGATAGCTGCAGGTTTCTTGTGGTCTCTGTCTTCGCGTACTGTATCTTTGCGGGGCGCGACGGCCTCGCCGCCTCCAATAAAGGACTCGCTCTTGACGATTTCCCCTGTAAAATTTAAAACTATTAAGATTCCATTGACTTTTTATTCGGCGGTAAAAAGTGTACGTTATTTCACTCGTGCGATCACACTTGAATAAAAATCAGACTTTAAAAAGCATTTGTTTGAATGGCAGTTCTTAAAAAAAATAACCAAACTAAATGTAAAAAAAAGTTGAATAATAATTCAGATTTTCACACTGTCGCACTCTAAACCATTATATATATTCTTAATATGTAATAAAAGATTTTTGTACAAATATTAAACATAATAATTATAATGACCCAATTACACACACCGTGATTTAGAATCCTTCCCAAAACCCAAACCATTGTACCGGGACGCCGCAAAAGCATTTTAAATCACAAATCCTCAATTTAATTCAAGCATATCCCAGTGAATATGTTGTAGCTTAACCATAACCGTGCTTATGTGGATATTAAATTAAAAATAATCTGTATGTTGGTATTTAAGATTTTTCTGGTCTGCTCGCTAGATGTGCACAAAAAAAATTTGATCTAAGGACTCAATTATCTAATTAGTTTCAAAGAGGATTGGCTGATCCAGTGGGGGTACCAAAAGGCTCAAGCCCCCTTCCAAACCATCTGGTCCACCGCCGCCCTACTGGTAGGAGTAATGTCTCCGGAACAACAGATCCGATGCTGATAATTCATTAATAGGAAGCTACTTTTTAACCGACTTCAAAAAAAGGAGGAGGTTCTCAATATTTATTAACCGATTTGGAAAATTCTTTTTTTATTTGAAAGGGTACACTTCCCGTTTGGTCCCATTGTCCATTACTTCTTAGTGTACTTTGAAGTCGGTTTAAGTTTTTTGTAAAACAGTCCAATTATTAAAACGAGAACTTGGGGGACAGAGAAGAGATTGAGTCGAGATATAAAACTAATAACGCATCTATCCAGTCACCGTTAAGTGGTATACTCTTATCCAGGTTGTAGTGGGTGTTTCTATATAGGGTGTGTGCGACATTACCTGCAGTAGTGTGCCGTTGCCAGGCCGCCGCGAGCCGGCGCAGGTGGGCCCACAGCGGCGCCTCCGCCCTCCCATGCTGTTAGTGCACCCGTACATATACCAACACGCCATATTGCAAAATAATAACTGGACTACTCTACGCTAACTTGAGGATGGATCGCGCCAATTGAGCTGATGACAATGTTGATTAATTGTTTTAGGTTTAAGGTGTTTGTTATGCAAAAATGTTATACTTTGTCCGGCTCGAAGGACCATTGTTTTAAGAAATTAATAATGTGTTTTGTATTAGCTTTTGTTAAAGCTGATCTCATAATTTATATATTGAAGATGTAATCCAAGCAAGGTTTTGTTTTCTATTGGGTTATGTAATATTTCAGAAAACTAATTTAAGCTCAATTTGTGCGACCAATTCATTTAAAAAACAAATATTGTCTCTTTTGAAATCAAGAAAAAGAATTATTAATAGAAACTCAAAAAATATATATTCACATAAACATACTAAAGAACGAAATCTAAATAAAACAATTTTGTCACAAATACTACATTGAAGTGGTTTATCAACGGAAAAACGAATGATAATAGTTATTGAAAATCAAACTTTAACGATATTTAATAGAACTTATTTTGCGATGGTAACGATGATGTGTTATGATATTCTGTTATGTGCGATTGTGACCATGCAAGCGTGGAGCGATATACAGCTCGGAAAATGTTTTAAAATGAATAAAAATACAAGCGCTATATTAGCAAGGCTGTACAAGCGTGTAACGTGGTTGTTTGTGGTTTAAAAAGTAAAAAATAAGGGTTAATACATACCGGTCCAGTGTCCTCGATGAGTTGTGAAAGGGTGGACGCTTCGGAGCTCTTCATTTCATTCGCTTCCGATATTAGGTGGGCGCGTAGTTGTTTATTTCTGAAATTTTACAAGAGGATTTACAAATAGGTCGATTAACTAAATCTGGCACGTTCAACACATTTACACGTTCCGCTTGTGTAGTGTCTGTGAATAAGCGCGCGGCGTCACGTCGCACTGCATGCGCATCATGAAAAGTCTGTCTGTCTCTCTCGCGCGCGGTCAAACTTATGAGTATGAAGGAGATAGTTATTGTTTCGCTTTTGCTACTACTCATAAATATAGAGTGGTCTCTTTGCATTTGTCCATTAGAATTGACTGACTGATGAGAAGCAGTAATGTAATAAACATACTGTATCGTGAAATTGTGTATCTGTGAACGTGCCAGCTTTCGGTAACCGATTTGTAAGTAACTTGATGAAAATAAAGACTGGATTTAAATGAGTTTACATTCGAATAATATAACAATTTGTGAGAACGAAATTCAAATTCAAATTCAAATTCAAAATTCTTTATTTGTAAGTCACAGGTAAAATAAAATAATGGTGTAAATCTAATGGATAGTTTCACTGAGACTTGCCTAAATAGGCGTACAAAATAAAATCACAAAATTAAATTAGACAAAATACTGGACTGGCAAAGTAAGAACATTTATCAAGTTTCTAATAATTTAAAGATATAATTATATAACACAATAAATATGTCAGAATAAATGCTTAAGCATTAGTAAATAAAATATAAAAATAATCAAAACTTAAAACTATAATTAATACAAGCCAATAATAATATAAAAAATAAACAATGAAAGACCATGCAGAGAAACCACGGCTGACCGTCCTAGCAAAAAAAAAAAAAAAAAAACAGTACACAATATGTCACAGAATAATGGTGTCATTTAAAAACTCATTTACATCATAATAAGCCTTGCCTACAAGAAAACAATGGAGTCGCTTTTTAAAATTATTGATGCTCTCGTTGCGCAGAACAACGGGTATTTTATTAAATATTATTGGTGCCATGCAGAAAAAACTTTTATGCATTAGTGCTGTTTTTGAAGATAACACACACAAATCATGCCGATGACGAGATCTGTTACGTTGATCAAACATGTGTTGATTGCATTTAACAAAAACAGCACTTTCATAAATATACATACTTGGACAGGTTAAAAGTTTGAGTGACTTGAAATGTGGCTTACAAGTATCTGTTTGGCGTAATTGGAGCATAGCCCTCACACATTTCTTTTGGGATCTGAATACTAGTTCCTTATTCGTTGAGTTGCCCCAGAATATAATTCCATACCTAATAATAGAAGCTACATAACCGTGATATGCTGTGAGCAATGCGGATTTATTGACTACTGGTGTAAGCTTACTTAGTGCGTATGAGAACTGACTAAGTCTTTTACATACAGATTCAACGTGCGGTTTCCAGGTAATTTTTTGATCTATATAAATACCTAAAAACTTGGTAACGTCTGTTTCTCCTATTCGTTTGTTCGCAAAATTTATATTCAGATTCTGTAACTTATTACACCGCTGATGAAAATTCATAATTTTCGTTTTATCCAAATTAATTCGAAGATTATTATTTATTAACCATTTTATTATTGATTCTAATGTCGTATTTATATCATTTTCGAAAGTAGTCAAGTTATTACCTAAAAATAGCACCGTGCTGTCGTCTGCAAATAAAGTCATGTGATGATTCGTTACTTTTGGGAAATCATTTATGTATATCAGAAAAAGCAACGGACCTAATATACTACCTTGAGGTACACCGTAATGTGTTTGTCGTAAATCAGAGGTGTAATTTGTTTCGGTTTTAGTTCTCCGACATATTCTACTGATTTGAGTCATTTGCTGTCTCTCAGTTAGGTATGATTTAATTAATTTATGTACATTTCCTCTGACCCCGCAAGCATACAATTTATGAAGTAGAATTTTATAATCTACATGATCAAAAGCTTTGGTCATATCCATGTACAACGCTACTACCGGTTCTCTATTATCAATTCGTATCATTATTTTGTACAGAAAGTCATATACAGCCATATTAATAGTTTTATTTTTCCTAAATCCCATCTGTTGTTCTGCTAATATATTGTTAGATTCAAAAAAGTTATTGAGGCAACTATATATAACTTTTTCGAAAATTTTTGAGAAAATAGGAATCATAGCGATAGGTCTATAGCAGTTCATGTCCTCTTTATCTCCTTTTTTGAATATTGGTTTAATAATCGTGGTTTTAAGCTTTTCCGGAAAAACTCCATGTTCTATACATTTATTAATAATAAAACACATTACCGGAGCAATTATATGTGCTACGCATTTTACGATTTTTGTTGAGATATCGTCATATCCGACGCTGCTTGTATTTTTTAACGCATTTATAATCTTAATTATATCATCCGGATTAACTGAGTTCATGAATACTGAATTACATTGGCTAGGTATGTTTTGAGTTGTCATATGAAGATTACTACGAGTTTCAATATCATTGTTTACATGGTCAATAAAAAAATTGTTAAATAGAGTTGCAATTTCTACAGGATTATGAATGACGCGATCTGCATCTTTCAACTTAAGTATTTCTTCCTTGGGATAGTTATATTTACTGCCATTTATAATTTTCCAAGTAGCTTTTGATTTGTTTTCCGAGGTTGTGATTAAGTGATTATTTTGAGATTTTTTTGTTAACTTTATAACGGCTTTAAGCCTTCTAGCATATTGCATAAGTAACTCTCTATTTTCAGAACTGCGGTTTTTTCTATATTTCCAAAGAAAGACTCTTTTACGCTTACAACACGCTTTAATTCCGCGAGAAATCCATTTTGGGCGTCTGTTACATGATAATTTTAGCCTAATAATGGGAAAACATAAATTATAAAAAAGAACAAAGAGTTCAAAGAAAGAGTTAAAAGCATTGTTTGGTTCATCCGTTTGATATGTATTCTCAAAACTAAGTTGCAACAGACATTCTATAAATTTTTTTACATTTTCATCCGAGTAGTCACGTTTTAGAACATACCAATACTGCAGAGTACACGTCTTTTTAACGGGGCATCTCAATATTTGTGCTGTATGATCAGATAATGCTAGCTCTGTAACTTCAGCCTTGCACCCACGGATATTATAAAGAATATTGTCGATACAGGTGCCGCTGGTCATAC